>JAPYZA010001098.1:0-25548 GCA_030522685.1 Eupelmus azureus | reverse complement strand
CCCCGACGCTCTCCTAGGTCGCCGACCCGAAGCCAGTGCTCGGGCGCGACGATGATCTCGTTAGCACAGCGACGCTGCTTGTCGGTTTGAAGGAGGGAAAAAAAGCAGGTCTCCGCCCTGTTATATTGGCTTTGGGAAGCCTTTTCTTCGACCCGTTTGCCTCTTTTACCCGCGTGCCGCGGGGCTGACGCGCGCTTAATCGGCACGGAGACGCGCGACGCGCGCCTGAAAATTCATTTTCCGCCGGCTGCGAGGCTGGCGTTCGGCTGGGGTAACGTTTAAAGTCCGACGTCGCTCTGCTGACTTTTCTGACTTGCTGCAGTAGCGATTATGTGAGAATGGGATTATGCGGGGGTGAGGTTGGCTCGCTTCGATTTGGATGATTAAATTATTATGTCTGCGGGTAGCTCGTTTCTCGTGAATCTTGTTTCAACGAAAGAGAGTTTAATAATGAACGTGATAGCTATATCAGTGACAGACTGTAAAGTTTAATAATTTACGTTATTCTACTTTATTTCCAATTTATTGAAAGGACTACATTGGCAAATTTTATTCTCTTTTAGGGCATTTGCAGAGGAATGGATGGTTGAAAATTCCTTTTTTTCGCAACGCTGAACTCACGTGCTTCCTGCATTGCGGAGTTTTCGATCGTTACTAATCGGGTCATAACCCTTTAACATTTAACATACAACAGCAGCAGTACAAGCCCCGATAAACCAATTTTCAATGCAATGGAATTTAATAATATCAGAACTGATTCAGATGATAACATATTATTATAAAATTCTACATTTTTTTCTTTGTTGACTCCAATTTGATAAAAGTTAATACTATCTAGATCTGTCAGTTTGCTGCGTTAAATAATCCTAGTTCTGATAAATCTAGAATTATTGTCCACCAATGCAACGTTCATTATAAAAAAAAACTCTTAAAAAATTCTTTAAATATATTAAAAATTAATATTAATTTTTTATAATCTGTTATAAATTTTACTCCAAATGACATATAAATCGTTCCCAATCATAATCACGCATCCCGCAAATCACTCCTTTCAATATCCAGCGTAATTCTCTAGTCCAGCTTTCGTCGAACTAGGCTAAGCCACCTAAACCAGTCTCACAATCACATCCACTTGCTCGGCCAACGATCCACCTTCACAATATCCAGCAAAGATTTCTACTCACCGACATCTTGGGAGCCGCCCCAAGTGCCCAGTTGCGCCTGCCTGGCGAGCCTGGACAGTGCGTCGACGTAAACCTTGGATGCAGCTGCGGCGCCTGCAAGCAAAAATAAAGCACTAGCTTTATGAGTGTTCTATCTGCGCGTACGCGCGCGCAAGGTAAGCTCCAGAGGCGCGCCGTACGCGCGCGGGCGGACATTTGTCGTAAAGCGCGGAACCATTGGGAGAGGCGCGCGCGCGCGCGCTCGGATTTTACGAGGAACGATAAAGGAAAAATGCAAAAAAGGGAGAAGAGAGAGAGAGAGAGAGAGAGAGAGAACTGGGGCAAGAGCGTACGTGCGCGTTGTCCGATCGATTTAAAGGTTGTTGCGCAAGCGAATAGAGAGAAAGAGCGCGCCTTCGCGGGGATTGGAAGATTTGTAGGCCGCGCGCAGGCTGGAATGGCAAACGGGCGTGGGTATTGAGGACAGTTTTCTAGGAAGTTGCCAAGGGGACGGATTGGGATTGGCGAGGAAAAAATTGGGTTTTAAGAAACAGTATTGTTTTTATGATGTGCAATATACGTATACTCTATTACGTATATCGCTGTATATGTGATTGAAGCATTTGTTTGGTTCTGATTACTTTCTATTCTAATGTACATATGTATAGACATGAGTATGAAAAAAGATCAGTATTGTATGAATGAGTATTGTGATATCAATCCAGTCTTAGTTTCAAGTCATTGAAGACTAATATTACTTACATGAAATGCAATTGTGTTGAATTTCATACGTTGTATAGATTACAATATGTACAGGTGACTAAAAAATACCTGACTTAATCATAGAAACGAAATTACTCTATTATAAAGCTCTCCCATTGAATTTTCAGTGACTATCAATTTCCCAACTATCTCCTCCTATAGTACCTCTTACACACTGCAACAAAGCGACAAAATTTAACGCTAAACATTAGATAAACAAATCTCCTATTAAAAACACTCTCTCTACAGCCGCTCTCCATCAAGCTATTTCAAGTTAAGGAGAGCGCATAAAGCGCCGGCAAAAAAGGAGGGAAGAGGCTCGCGCGCGAGCGACGCGGCCCATTTATTCTCCCTGGGAAATCGCCTTGCAAAGACAAAAGGGCGAGCATTAAGCGGGCGCTCTCGCGGAATATCAATGTTAAGTGGGCTCGCGCAACGACTACTTTAGAACCTCTCCCTCGCGCGCGCGCGAGCGCAGCCTGAGAAACTTTATCTCGTTATCCGATATTTTCGGCCTCCCCCGCCTGAGAGCGTTAAGAGACTCGCTTACGGGGCCCGTGCTCCGCATGTCGAACGCCGAGCTTCAGGGATGCTCAATGCGCTCGCGTTTGGCTTGAGTCGATGCTCTTTCTCTCTCTCTCACTCGTTATCAATGAGCGCGGAGTTTTATAGGCCGTATAGTTAGGATAAAGGAGGGTTAATGTGATTAAGATGTTGGTACTTTTGTGGGGTTTTCTAAGTGATGGTGAATGTTTTTTTTAAGGAAAATTAAGTGTATTGAAACAATTTTTTTTAACGATTAATATTTATTTAAACTGCGCAAGATCTAAAAGCTTTGTGTTACTTAAATTATAAATAACATTTATTGTTAACTATTATTCGAATACTAATTAACTTAGAATTCATAGTTTTATATATTTTAATTTATTTTACTTACATTGATAATTCTAATTTTAGCTAATCCAATTAATGTCACAGTGTCCATATAATCTAGTTACATTTTTAGAACTACCGACATAGGTCTATCCATGAAGGCATTTTCTACTTAAACTATCAACACACTTTTCTTTTATTAAGTAATATTATTTACATTCTAAATATAAACCACATTCAAGAACATACTTTACTTTTCCCAGTAATCCAAAAACCATTCCAAATGCAAAATATCCCAGTTAAAAGGAAAATGCAATTCAAGGGCGCTCTCAACTCTTATTATTATAGTGGCAGCAAGGTTGTTACCGTGCCCGCCTTGTTTACGCTCCGTCGGCGACTGTCGCAGCTCGCGACGCTAAAACGTCGCCAAATTAAGTGACAATCGTTCGTAGCCGCCACCGCCGCGATGCTTTGCGCTTGCGAAGTGGCCCTGTCTTTTCCGCCCTTAATTGTCATTCCCGCGAGCTCTCGAATAAATTAGATTTCTCGCGACTTGAAATTGGCCAGACGCGTACGTATCGCCTAGCGAGAGAAATGGTACACGGGCCGACTGATAATTTTCTGATTAGGATTACATCGGTGCAAAATGATTGAAGCTTGAGCAAATTAATTTTGTACATGAACTTTTTTAAGGACTGAAAAATTTCTTATTCACACTCGATTATAGGTGTATTTTCTAAATATTATTTCGATTTTATTTATATTATTATTTTTTTTCTTAAACATACAAAATCATGTTTTGTAACTATGCTGTATTTTCATGCTTTTTTGATTTTATTATTTTGTCAATAATGTTTTTTGCAACAACAAAATTTTATCGAGTAAATATAAAACTATCTTTAAATAGTATACATTTTTTTGTTAATAATTTTTTAGACATTTGCTTGATAAAAATTGTTCCTTGTATGAACAATGCATTAAAAATATTGTATTTTTTCAAAACTCATAAGAGAGAGAGAGAGAGAGAGAGAGAGGAGTGAGATATGAATGAGGTGAGTCACTTGGAATTATGCTGGTGAATTCTAATTAAATTTTACAACAGCAAGGCTGTCGGGGATTAGAGATTGCTTCATTGCCTAGTAGTTTGAAGATTGCCTTCAATAATAAGTCTTTTTATTTTGGGTATCATACTTTGTTAAGCGGAAATAATTTTGCTTTTTTACCATAAAAATTAATAGAAACACCGTTGACATTGTAATGCGTATAAATTTGCATGGCCTTTTTATATTCTCGAAAAATTGTTAGCCGAGAATTTTAACTACTAACGTAAATAATAATTTTGAAAAAGAGCTTGAAGGCTAAAGTAGTCATAAGTTATTTCTATATTTAAATTAGTGTTATTGTATGTTTTTTTACCTCTGCATATTGTCTTAACACAGTTATTTTGCAAAAAGCTACTTTCTTTTGCAGAGCAGGCCAAGTAAAATAGCAGGACACGAGACACATTAAAAATTGAGGTCGTACATAAAAGCTGACTATTCGTCACGCCCAAGAGAAATATGTTTGTTTTACAGTGCGTTAAGGCATACTAAAATTTTTTTTTCTCCTATGACTCGTTAAGCAATGCGCAATGCAAATTTTCACCGCGTTATGTTGACCGATTGTATGTAAATAAAGCCATTAAAAGCGTGTAAAACATCCATTTTCTCTTTCGAGAAATCGCGCATAAAGCGAAATGTGTAGCTTCATTATCGAACATTTTTAATTGTCACTTTTTACGACTTTTTCTCGGTAGCAATTTATATTCAGATTAATTTTAACAAAATTTGAATGAAAATACCTATATTTCACATAAAAACAGGTGTTCCAAAGAGATAAATTTTATGATACATGATATTGAATAAAGTTCAAAGATAAATTATTAAAAATAATTAAATAAATAAATGAATATAAATTATTGTAAAATCTCGAATAAGATTTTATCATTCTTTACTTTATAACTTCAAATACTCATCCTATAAATTCAATTAAAACTTTTCACTAAACTGGAAAGTCTGTTAGATTCAATTATTAAAGAAAAAATCATAGAGAATTTGACTTCCAATGAGAATAGTATAAAACGTATGTTTATGAGAATATTAGTCTTTTACTTACCAATAGATAAAGACACCCGTTTTTTTAATTTAGCATTTAATTTCGAAAAAATATCCCATTATCGCCTTATTTATTCATTCAAAAACAATTTAATGTAAAAAAAATGGATATCCGTTATACCAGGTAAGTACAATACTTTATTAACCCTTTAAAGGAATTTTATCCTTGACGAAGAGAGCAAAATATCGTACTAGTGGCCAATAGTACACAAAATTTCAGATTATATCTAATAACGATATGTTTATATTCACAATAATACCCGATGACAATAACTACACATCCTTACGCTTCATAGCGCGAATAAAAGAGAAAAAGCCGCAGCCGCAATTTCGTGCCGACAATATCAGCCTGAAAACAGAGAGCGCAAAAAGCGTCGCACACGCGCTCTCCGAAAACGATATCCTCCCCCGCAACATCTCCGAAAACAGCCCCCGACGAGACGACGAGAGAACCCGTCGAATATGATTCGCAGCTGTGCCAAAGACGCCGGCAGATGTTACCGCTCGCGCGAGAGATCCGAGTTTCCAGAGAGCGAGAGCCCCTCGCTACTACACAAAGAGCAAGAGAAACTACGCGTGTCTGACTCCCTCTACTCTTCGATCCGACGCTGGGGTGTGTATATACATACCGGAGAGCGAGCGAGAGAGAGAGAGAGACAGTTCCAATTGAAATGCCAAAGCGAGAGCGGCGCTAGCTCACGCCTCGATTGACGCGATTCGCGCGAGAGACTCGAGATTATGCGCTTGTTCCTCTGTACGGGGAACACGTGTGCACGCAGGGAGGGTTACGTATGGGCGAGTCTTTGTGTTTTCTTTAGGGGGAGCCGTTGAGGCAAGGATGGAATTTCGTTTTGATAATTCTGAGGTTTGCTGGGGTGTATACATCTGAGATTTTTAAAGGGAGCGGATGGATCGATCGAAATTTAGAGCTGTTTAATCTGATGACTCTATTGGATTTCTGTACTTCGAAGAATTTAATGGAATTTTTAATGGATTATTTTTTAAAATATGAATATTAATATAAAGTATAAAAAACTTAAAGAATTGCAAGTCGTTTAAACACTGGAGTCTTTTCTTCCAAAAATTAAAATTAAAATTTTTTTCATACTTTAATACTTGAACATTATTTTATTATAATTTTTTAAATATTTTTACTGATATTTAAATTTTTTTAACTTCATTTTGTGATAATAAGTACTCTTGATAGACACGTACAACGAATGTATACCTTATTAATTAATTTGCGAACAACATGCACCAAAGCATTTGAAAGCAAAAAAGAATTGCTTTATTCTACATTTCAACGATACCCTTCATTAACAGGATAGATGGAAGTCCTACGTAGAGGGAAAAAATCTGGCGCATGGATTAACGTCAAAGCTACATACGGAAATGCGAATTCTTCAATAATTGATATTTAAGCCCGATGTTCGACGTAGAAAGGTTTCGTCCGAGATTTGATTTTATAACGAAAAATTAATTTCACAAAGCCAATTTGCGCGAAACGTGCACTGAGCTGCGTATTTCTGAAGAGAAAAATTAGCAATTACTAATCAATCCTTTATGCATAACCTTCTAATGAAATATACTACGTTTATATACGAAGAGAATTTTTACTGAAAAATTCTCTCGGTGTACTATTAAAAAAATTCACGAATCAACATCATTCCTTCGTAATCTACCTTTCGCTAAAACGCAAAGCCACTTTCTCAGACTCTAAGACACTTTTTGAAGTATGACTACAACCCCGTGTAAGCGTGAAACTTCCCATCCTAATTAGACCCTAAACCCGTGCGCGTCGCAATAAAAAACTCGCGTAAAATTCCCCAACTCCAATCCTCCGAGTTGGCCCTCGTAACCCTCTCGGGCTCGCATCAAGCGGCATCCCCATACATCGCGTAAATTATTCCTGACTCCCCCCGATCAGCGTAACAATCATGGGCTATAGCAGCGGAGGAATATAGCATTAATTAAGGCGCTGTGGTGCAGGGCGCTACGGGTAATTAGGAGCGCGCTCGCGCGCGGGACGGACAGCTGTGAGAAAGGAAACGCAAGCGAACCTCTCGAGAGGAGTGGAAAGTTTCTAACCGGCGACGAATTAACTGCCGAGTTTTTGTGACCGATTACTTAATGGGATACTTGGGCGCTGACGGCTCGAGGATTGGAGGAGAGCGAGCTGAATTTTTACGCGAGCGATTAAATGAGGGATCGGATTGAATTTGCACTGATTTCAATTGGGGATAAAGTCTTGAAAGATTGTATTTCAGACTTAATGAGGATAGTTCTTATGCGTTGTACTTAAGGATATAATATTAATGGTTGGAGAAGATTCTTATTTTAAAAATACAGCCAGCCTGACGCAATCTGCACTTACTCCACTGAATTCATCAGCGAAGACAGTCTTACTCAGACTCTGAATGGCTGTGTATGTAAATAGAACGCGAGCAAGCAGACATAAATAAACCCACGAAAAGCTGCTAGACATTAGAAAAGTAGTAAAAAGAATTTGCAAAAACATCTTTCATATTTTCACGTTCCTAATGCGCTAGAACGTTGAACGAAAGATCCGAAAGTTCGCATCGCGCGTATAAAAATAAGAGCGAAACGAGAAACAGTAAAAATAAAATATTAAAAAAGAAAAAAATATGGAGACGAAACAAGAAGAATAAGAGGAGGCGCGGAAAAGATAGGAGCCAGGGGGTATTTCATACAGTGACGCGCCGGGCTCGAGCAATAAATAAAGCGGTCCGCGGGGCTAGCATTCAAGAGCACCATAATTTACACTCTGCTCGTTTCCTGGTCGGCTGGGCTACCTCTCTCCCCTTACGTATATCTATATACGTATATATACATATACGCGTATACAGTGCCAAGGACGCGCCTACGAATTGAGCGTATATAAACTCGACCTCTTGAATTTACTCTCTTTCTCGCTTTTCTCTCTATTTTTCTCGTCGCGCACCCCGAGTTTTTCTTCGTTGCCGGTTCGCGCTTTTTCCGCTTTGTCTTCGCGCAGTTAATTTGTTCTTGTTTCTCTCCTTTTTAAGCGGAGAGCCGCATCAACGAAATTATGTAGAAAAGGAAAAAATCGAGAAAAGCTCTCGGAAAGAGATAAGCGGAATAAAAATAGAGCGAGCGAGCGCAGGTGATGAGAAGTACGAGCTAGCGGGCGGCATTAAGGGGAGGCGAGCTTTGCGGTCCGGTTGAGCTTAATCCTCAGAGTAATTTCTGCGTTTGATTGTTTCTATAATTACTAGCAAATAAATGTTCAGCTGCTATTGCAGGAATTATTGTAGCCGAGATTAAAATTGTGTTAGTTGTTTAAAATGGAATCAGTTTTTAAATTTTTATGAAAGCTAGTATATCAACGGGCTTAATTTGTTATACTTCTTTACTTTCTCTCGAGCCAACCAAAATTTTGAACGAGCAACATTTTCCCCAAAAGCTGGAGCTTACCTACTTCACGGTATAATATCCATTTTAATAGCATTATTACACGAAATGTTTACGATGAGACTACATTTTCCAGTTAACTTGAAACAGTTTTAATAACCTTAAAAGCCCCTTCACTAAAAAAGGACCGAAAAAAGCTCTCAAAACATACCCACGACATTCCCCGTACGCGAAATTTGCCTGATACTGCATTCATAATATCTCCATAACCCCCTTTTTTCCATCCCGCGCTTACAAAACGCGCGCGCCCAGCGCTCGGGAAAAAGGCAAAAAACAAGCTCGCTGCAGCAACGAATTAACGCGAAACTTGGATAACATCCACGGGCGGCCAAGTCCCTGCAATTCCCCCAAGGCGGAGAGCAGAAAAAAAGCCGGCGGAAATAGTGTGCGCGCGAGGTCGAAAAGTCCTCTTAGGTATATCGCGGGGGCGAATTCAGCCCCGTTTCCTTCTCGCGCTCGGCCTTTTCTCGCTCGAGTTCCTCCTCCATTTGACGCCATTGTGGCACGTTTATTATCCGACCCTCGAGAGCCCCGGCCGCGTTTCTTACTTGCCGCTACTTGGCGTTTATCGTTATTTGCGTTAATACCGGCCTCGTCGCACCCGTGAAATCCACCCCTTTCCCGAGCTCAGCTACTTCTCTCTCGCTCTCTCTCTTGTTTTCTCCCGTGTTCCCGACGTTTCCGCGTGCTACCCTCGTGCGATGTTGCAAGCTTGAACCGCGCCTGGCTATACGATGAGAAAGATGCAAATGTTGGAGAGAGGGGGCTTTTTTAAATGGTGAGTAAGGTTAAGTAACTACTGGGGGTTTTATTATGAGTAGAGGGGCTAGTTTTTAATTAAAAATTATTTTGATGGGGATAATTTTTAAAGGTTTAACTTGTTTTACATTGAGAGGTACTTCGACTTTCAAGTCTAAAATATCAAATATTATTGCATCATTGAACACGATTTACAGCTTTGAAATGATTTTTTGAGCGTCACATGGATAGCTTTGATATTTGATATATTCGTTGCTTTTGGAAAATGAAGCCACTCGTCTAGACAATGCTATTTGGATAAAATATTTCAAAAACAAATTTTTATCTCGTATCAGCGCTTTGGAAAAAAATAAATATTTCAGCTGAAATTACTATCAAAACTGCCAGATTGCTCAGGATTTTCCATTCTTAATCATCATTTTTGTAAAACTGATTTTTAATCACCGTAAAAGCACGAATTTCGCATTCTTTCATCTCGCCTGATAAAAACGCGCTTCAACCTGTTTAACGCGATTCTCTCCGTATAAATAATACTGACACAGCGAGCTCGTCGCACGCGTTCAAGTGCGCTAACCTCCCCAAGGTTTATTTCTCTCTCTCTTTTTTTTCATCCCCTTTTTCCACCCCACCTAGCGAGAGACCAGCGACGTATTCCAGTTTACTCACGGCTTTTAAAGATATATACATTTTTAATATATTCCACGCTTGCGCTGACTTTCGACACTTTCCAATACATCCACGCCGGGGCAAAAGTGACGCGCGAATTGCGAATTTTCCTACCGCTGATTTATAGAGGAATTGAAGTGGTATTGGCTTTGAAAAATAAAATGCCTCCTTCGTCACGTGTTCAATTTTTAGTTCTATAAGTGTATTACACTTTCGCTTACTTGGAAATCTATTTCTATATTTGTTTTCTCGAATAATTTGAAAATAATTTCAAAATACTTTTATAATAATACACTAAATAAAAAAATAACCATAGAAATAATTCTCGTATTATAACAATCAGTTCTCCTGCATTACATAAACGGTCAGGCACACCTAGCGCCAAAACACGCTGCTAAACTCATCCTCGAACCCAAACCTCCTCACTCAGACACCGGCCGTAGCTCCGCCAGCGAAGACACGAGCTCAATTCGGCAGCGCCAGCTTCCACACTACACACACACGCAACCAGGCGAATTTCCAAGAGCGAGCAACACGGCCACGCGATCAACCGCAGCAACAAGACGCTGCGCGAGTCTAGATTTCCCGCGCGGCTCTTCGATCCTTGCCTGCATAATTGAATCCGTCTCGGAGTGGCACTTTGTTCTGTCTCGAGTTTTTCGCCGCAGCGCGCCAAATTGAATATTAGATGCCCGAATTCCCCGACGTTCGCGGCAGTCGGCAGATTAATTATCATATCGCGGGGAATGAAATTTTCAGGTGGGGCGAGCTCTGTTCGATGCTTTTAATCACTTTTCGGCGAGCGCGCGCGTGCCGCCGGTAACTTTTTGATTTGATTTAGAGAGGGCAGGCTTTTTTGGAGAGAGGCTTCGCTGCGGCTGTGTACTTTTGGGAATGAATAATTTTGAATTAGGCTGGAAGTTCTTGGGCCGTTTAGTGCCTGGATTGGGACGGGATAGGCCGGAATGAGTTTTACCTAAAGAATGATAATTAAGACAATCCGCTGTAATATTTTGACAATAACTATACGTTTTATATACTTAATCTTTAACGAAACTTACTATTCATCCCGTGGCATTCCGTCGCTCCTTCACCAAGCACAAATCATAAAAACGTCAATGCAGCAATCCCTCTCTTCGACGGAATAAATAATGCCAGCGAAAATTCGGCGTGAATTTCATTGGATTCACTCGGCGTTCAGCCCCTTTGACTTTTCCCCGTTCCAGCATCCCTCTCCCTCTCCCCGATACACAAGTGTCTCGCGTTTCTCTCTGCCCGCTCGCGCGATATACTTTTTAACCTCCCCCAACTCCAGGCCGGGAGTAGGAAGATTCACTTTCGCCCTCCCCGGGAGTTATCCGATACTGAGCGCTCGTATTTCACGCGCTCTACGGCATGAATAGGCTCGGGGACTTTTTCTTCTCTCTCTCCGCCGCCACGAAAAATGCCAGCGCCGCCGCGACGCGCGCCTTATGACTCTTGTCTAGAAGCTTGTCGCGCGCGCGAGAGCTGAATTCCGGCTTTATCCCGGCGGGTCTATTCAATTGAAAAGTTATACGCGAGAGCGCGCGATTTTTCATTGTCAAGGTTGCTGGCTGGCTGCGCTCTGAATAGACTGTAATATTGTGTAATGTGGGCTTTTGAATGCGCGCTGGTACTGCTTGTGCTGCGTTAACAGACGTCAAGGTTGATTTTTTCCTTTTTCTTTTCTATGACGCTTGAATATTTTGTTTTACGATTTTCAATTTGATTATAGGGGAATTCGTGAATGAATCGTATAACCGAACGCGTACGCAAACTGTCAGGAATTTTTTTACTGCATTTCTTGATTAACGTCATAAAGAACGAACTTTGCCCGGCACAATATCAGAGAGCGCGCGAAAATTCCTTCTCTTCCGAAAGGAAATCGAATACAGCCCGGATCGTAGCCGGCACCCACTTTTGCCCATACATACGTATATACCCACTCGCAGTTTCGAATCGAGGACATACCCCGAACGAACGCTCTAACTTCTTCTCTATTTTCTCTCCCACCGAATTCCACTTCCACCTCTCCCCCTCGCTCTCTATGAAAATCCCCAACTTCTCCCTTACCCTTACACTCTCTTTTTTAATACCCTCCCACATCGGCTAGCCTTCGAATTCGCACATACATCTGCATCCGTTAACAATTCAAGCCGGCCAATTAGCATCGGCGCGCTTTCCAAAAAGCAAACTCGCCGGGAAAACCACTCGGCGCAAATGTTTCGCGGCGCTTATGCCCCCCGCTGCTTATTTGCATTGCAAAGCGCGCGCGTACGCTGGGATATGTACACAGGAGAGAGAGAGAGAAAGCAAGGTCATCCCCAAAGCGCAAAGTGCTGACTTTCTTCGTGTCGCTGACACGAGTTCTCTTCTTGCTCTACTGGCTGTGTATTTGCATTTTCTTCGCGGCTCTCGGGCTTTTCGAGAGCTAAGCTCGGGGAGGGCTGTGTTAATGAAACTCCGAAGCTCGCGGGGCGTTTAGATTGGATTTTTTGCCTTTGAATTTTCGTCCGACTCCGAAATTTAGTTGCGCGCGGAATTCGAGGGACTCTGCGAGATGTATAATATTAGCGCGGACTAATATTTAATTAAATTTTGAATTCCGCGATTCTTTAATATTTTAGACCAATTATACAGCGGCGCGCGGCTCTCGTCTAGGCGTGTAAATGAAATTGGACGAATGAATTTTAATTATTCAATTTGACAATCGTCGCCTCGCCGCGCGCCAAACTCCCCCGCTCGCTCACGTCTGTCGGAGGAACTTAGAGGAGTTTCCTTAATTTAAATATATGAAGACCCGATCGCGGTAAAGTTAGCTCTCTTGCGCGTTTTCCAAGTCGTTCACGCCCCCCTACCCTCTCCCTAATGAGGAGCAATGACTGTAGAAGAGGGGGGGGGGGGGCGAAAAAACCTAATACGCCGAGAATTCGCCGGAAGTTGAACGGGCAACTTTAAATCGAGTGATTTAATGCACGTCGGGCCACCCAACCGCCAAGTGAAAAAAGTGGAGAGAATGCTAATAGACAAACTCGAAAGAATGCCGTAGCGAAACGAGTTTTCGGTTGCGTATTTTCAGAAGAATATAAATATCTTGAAAATTCGCTTTAAAAACACGAATAAAATTCAAATACTTTCGAAATTAAGAAAATAATTAAAATATCAATTTTACGCATACCCAGCTGATATTTGTATATCCGCGCATAACTCGCTTATTAATAAACGAAGTACACCAAGAAAATGAGTTCCAACCTCGAGAAAATTTAAAAAAAATCAACTCGCAGAAATCGATGAAAAAGAAAAGCTCCCGTCTCGCCGGTTTATTTCGTTAATTTAATCGAAACTCTTCACGGTTCGTCGTACTCCGCAGCTAAAAAAAAAAAAGAAAAAAAAATAGAGCAAGCGCGATAGAGAAGGGAAAAAAAACACGGCTGACAAATTCCCCCGGTACAGTGTTCAATAGCTCGCTCGGTGTACCTAGCCAGCCTCACTCACCCCCATCGAAACTCGCTCAAGCTCGCAATTAAAGGACCCGACGGGACGCGCTTCCTTCCCTTTCTCCTCTCTTCTCCTCTCTCTCTCTTTTTTTTCATTCGCGAAAATAAGAGAGGCAGATAAGAAGGCGAGGATCTTGTCGATAGTATATATTCAAGGGGCTCGGAGGCTATAACGAGCGCCATTTCTCAGGAAGAGCCGCGCGCGGCGGAAACGCGCCGCGGAACGAATGGGACTCTCGAAAAATTTCTCTCTCCCTCCCTCGCGCTTCCGATTCCGTCCCCGTCATCAATTGCCCATCTCTCTGTGCTCTTTCTGTCTTCATACCCCCGCTTGGCTGGGGCAGCTGAGAGCTCCACTCGATACTAGTCAACGTCTGGCTGGGAGAGAGAGAGCATGGAAAATGATGTTAAATTTTTCTAAGGGAGAGTGTTCGTTTCGTATATATAAATTGTGGATTTTTGCTTGAGAGGTGTAAAGGTGAAGATTGTGAGTGTGTTTAAGTTGAGGGATTTGGAAGTTACGAAATTTGTTGAGAAAGTAAGAGTAGAGTTAAGTTTTGAAATGTAATGTTCCTAAATTTAAGGTTGGAAATTTACGGCTTGTGAAAGAACGTTAACTTTTGTAATATAAAACAAATAATAAAAGTTTTTAAATAGAACATTAAACAATTGTAAAAGTATTAAATAATAATACTTATATGTCGTAATATTTATGTTTTAGAATTATAATTCTATAAATACCTCCGTTGCAAAATTATGAATAATTATCCAAGCTACCCAATATTTTTCAGTCATAGCAAAGTGCTACACTCACATTTCCAAAAGATCTTTCACAATACAAAAACTACAAAACTATTGTTTTGCCAAAAAATTCAAAGACAACAGTTATCCGAACAACGAACTACAAAAAAAAAAAATCGCCGAACTCGCCGTCTTCACGATCTCAGTATTAACCCGACTTGACTCGTTTGTCAAAGTTTGCCGATCATTTCGCCCGGTCTACTCGGAGTTTTCCCACCATCGATTTACTTCGATATGCACACTCCAGGAAGGGGTTCAATTTTAAAAGCCCCCTCTCTCTCTTTCCTTGGCGTTTCTTCTAATTTATGTAACGCGCGATTGATGCGGAAAGGCGCGCGAGATTAAGCAACTTTCAAGATCACGTCGTAGTTTGGATTTACGAGCTCGATTACCCGAAGACTTATGCTCTTGCGCCTTAGCATATTCCGGCCTGACATTCAAATTGATTCGTAATGGTACAATAATAACCGTTTTTGTTTGCTAGCTACCAGTCGGCTTTTACGATGGGCTCGAAAAGAAACAAATTGCCGGTACGTGAAAAACGAGAAAAGCAATTTTCTCCTCGGTTTGTAGGTTAATGGAAACGCGCGAGCATAAAAAGATTCGTGTATTAGCCAACGCCGTTAAACGCAGCCAAAATAATTGGTTTTCGAGTTTCGAACTACCGAGCGATGAGCTGTTTGATCCTGCGCGCTGGGAATACACATGCATAATCGGCTTTCGTGCGAAATCACTCGTTACCTCACGTGCGATTAGAAACGAAAATTGCGTAATTGTTTGTTTGCTTGATCTTTGAAAGGAAATTTAGGTATTCAGGCTCAAAGCCATTTTGTGCTGCTATTGCAAAGTGCACATTTAACGATTTCTTTTTGAATCGGTGAGTTTTTACACAATTACTTAAAATTACAAAAATAATTGGGATGCGTATTTACAAAAGATTAAAACTTTCAAAAGATTTGAATTTCGAATTTTGCAATTCGAAATATTAATTTCGATCAAGTCATATATTACATTACAGATATGAAACGATAATATTATTAAAATGTATTACTGACATTTATTATTCTGCATATTTATCCAAATAGTAATTTTAATTATTGAAAATTGTTTCGACTGCCAGCATATTTCGCGTAATTAATAACTCACGATCAAAATTAAATTTAATTATTCGCAAATAATCCAGGAAAAATACATTCCGAAACATTCGATCCGCATTACATGACATCCCGGTCATTAATTTTCGAAAAAGATCTCTATCAGCCGGCCCCTAAAAAATAAATCAGTCCCGCGCGCCACATAAAAAAGAAGCATTTACCCAGCAAAGCGCAGTAGCCCGCCGCAGCGTCCGAAATAATGAAGCCCGCAATTCACCGGATCGCGCGGCGTCGCGGGTCAATAAAAGCCCGTCATCGATACAATAAAAGCCCGCGTTTACAGGGCCGTTAAGTGCAGAACCATAAAAAAAGCCCGGCCACCTCCTCTACTGAAAAATAATCGACCCGCGCTCTCGAATCACGAAAAGTAAAAAAAAAGAAAAAAAAGTGAAACCAGCGCGACAAGAATCCTCGGTCTTTTATGTAGCGCCAGCGTCGCGTTATAACGGCAATGAGCCCAACGCATCGCGCGCGCGCGCGCGCCCAGTTGTTAGACCGAATAAACGCGACGCGAGCTCGGGCCATAATTCGCTTTATTATTATCGCTCCTCGTTATCGAGCCGGCGCCCCGTCGTCGTTGAGACTTTCAATGTAACGGCGCGCTTTATGTGTACGGGAAGCGCGCTCAGCCGCTGCGTTCTCTCGTTCTCTGAAACGTGGGCTGCTGTATAGCCATCGATCGTCGCGAGGCTGCGTGCGGAAAGAGAAAGGGAAATGTGCGTATGATGGGGCTGGGGATGAGAGCGAGGAAAAAGAAATCCCGGCAGCCGAGCTTTTTCATGCGGGAAAATGATAGTTTTTGATAATGTCGAGAGGGCTGGGCGAGCGTGGCTCGGCTCGTTTTCTGCGAATATTACGCTGTTGTTACTGTGCTTTATGTTAGGAGCTCTTGGAAAAATAGTTTTTTGATGCAGTAGAAACAGGCGGATATTGTCAGACACTGCTAATATCATTATATACTTATGGATATTATTTCTGAAATAATTACAAAAGTCATTCTACATTTCCGGCATCTCCCAACACAGAAAAATCATTTACCGTCATAACCAGAAACACTGGCAAAAAGTAAGCGACGATCGCCGTTTCACTTTTTCCTAACAAACTCCTCGCGCAGTCTCGCTCTACTTTGTCTTCTCGAAACAGTGACCATTGACTCGTCGCGAATGAATTTTCATTGGGAGCCTCTGTTATAACGGTAGCTGCGACGCGAGACAAAGACGCAACGAGCCAGGATCGGCCAAGCACGAAAACGGCCCAGCATTCCGCGCGAAAGAACGCAGAGAAAGAGAGAAGGGACGATCGTAAAGGAAAGAAGAGGAAGCGCTCAAGTGCGAGAATTATGACGAACGTTATCCACCTGCCGTCCGCTCGCAAGTGCGTCCATGTAATTATGCCGACGTCTCTTCTCTCCGTGGAAAGCGAGCGAGAGAAAGAGGGGAGCGATAAAACCAGAGAGCCAGAGACGAACTAGTAGTCGTAGCAACCGGCGCCGCGCGCTCAGTAAGAGAAGCGCTTTGGCTTTCTTGCGGAGCGAAAAATTTTCGCTGACGCCGGCGTTTGAAGGCGGCGTTCGTTTACTAAAACAACTCTGCGGGAGTGAGGCTTCCGTTGAGCGCGGTTAATTTGCGGCAACTTCTTCGGAGGAGTTC
Source organism: Eupelmus azureus (assembly GCA_030522685.1). Taxonomy (NCBI): domain Eukaryota; kingdom Metazoa; phylum Arthropoda; class Insecta; order Hymenoptera; family Eupelmidae; genus Eupelmus; species Eupelmus azureus. Next base: position 8,597 of record JAPYZA010001098.1, on the reverse strand, counting down.
TCGTATAATTTTGCTGATGTTCAAAAACGTAATCGTTTGTATAATAAAAAAGGTGAGGAAGAGGTAAAAATTTTCAAGCTCCTGATGAATTTTATACTAGTTAATATTAAAAAAAAAAAAAAAAAAATAGTTCTCACGGTTTCTTCATATCCAAGCCGACGTCTCAGAAAAGTGCAATTCGAAAGCAATTTGAATGCGCCTCTAAAACTCCGGCGCGCGTTAAACTCCACGCACTTTCCCGCTGAAAAGTAGGAGGTAACCGCGCGCAGAAGTCGACGAAAGGCGCCAGAGGGGAAAGAGAAGCGAGCGCGAAAGAAAAGTGAAATAATGACTCGCGAGGCACGAGAGTGAGAGAGAGAGGAGAAGGAAAGAGCAGAGTCGCGCGGACTACTTCAGACTGCGCGCGGAGTAGCTGAAATGGCTGCTGCCGCTTCGGAAGGCTTTAATTAGCGGAGGTGATGACGACGCTTTCACACGGCGGCAAGGATTTTCCTTCCTTTTTTTGCGCGCGCTTTTAAAGTTTAACCGGCTGTTGTGCGAGCGGGGCGCGCGCGCGCTCTTTTTTCCACTGTCGCGATCGGCACTGCGTGCGGCTTCGTTTTTTGCGCTAACGGTGAGATTTTTGAGCGCTCGCGGGATGGCCAATAAGTATCACCTCGGCGCTGTAGCAAAAGTTTTTTCCATCGCTTTTTTTATTGCTTCTGCTAGCTTGATTTTTAAATAGCCGCGGTCGGATATTAAAAACGAATTGTTCGCGACATTAAATCATAATAACAGTACAGCGCAGATGTAGAATAACAGCATTATTCAAAAAATAAATCTGTTTTACAAACGCGAAAATAATCCAGCCGCGCGCGTCTCGTAGCTACATAGAACGCGAACGGCCGATACATCGCTAGATAAGTTTTCGCGAGTGAAATATACGGGAAACGCTTGCAGCCTCCTCTGCAGCGCACATATTGAATAAAAGAAAAATGATGATCGACGTGTAGCGCGGCAGCATCGTTTCAAAAATATTCTTATCGCAAGGCCGCCTCTTCTTCCACCCCCGCGCGGAGCCGTGCACGTGACGCCACGTACGGGCGCGTATATATACATTTTTCGTGCGCACGGCAGCAGCAGCAGCAGCAGCAGCCGCGGCACGTTTTCCCCCTCGCTTAATCTTGCGGATATTGGGAACGAATTCTAATTAATTAACGCGTGTGGCCCGTGAAAAATTGCGCGATATTTCGAGTGTCGCGGCTGCGCGATTCGCGAAATTACGTTTGCATTGTGCGTGGGGGTGAGGAATGGTATTTCGATTGTGGATGGGGATTTTTCGTTGCGTGTTATAATTATCTTAATTGGGAATTTTATAAGAATGTGTGCGTGGGTGTGTTAAATATTAAGGTAAATAATTTAACGTGATACTGGGAATTCTTTCGTTATTCAATGTATGCTGGGGTATAGTGAAAATTCCAAGTGGGACGCATGCCAAAAGTGCGGTTATTTCCACCTGGATAATAAACTTTAACAAAGCCGGTACTTTATCGCCTGATTCCACGTGTATAGTATTCGACAGTGAATTCTTTTGGAAAATTTCAAAAACTTCCACGCACTATCATATGAAAAATTGAATTAAAAGCTCGTGCTGGAGGTTGGCAAGTGCATTCGTATATAATCCAAATTCGGGCGATATGTAGTGAAGTAAAAATTTGGTACTCGCAAAACTTGAATTTTCTATAGTGGTTATAAGTCAAAAATAACAATTTATAAAAATATAAAAGAATTCATGAATTCACGATAAATGGCAGTAAAAAACTTACATAACTGGAAGAATTCCATATGAAATCAATTGCAACTCACCTGAAACACAAAAAAAGCAATTACGGATTTATCAAATAAAAGAACGTATACAATTTTTATTTTCAAATAAAATATGATGAATTTAATTAATCGAATCTCTATGAAACATTGAAAATCAAATAATATTACTTAATCAAATTACAGAGTAAATATTTCTAGATGAAAAAAATTTGAAGCTAAACGAAGTTTATTGAAGTTTACATAGAAAGTTTTTTGATGAAACTTTCAGTTATAAAAACAGATATAAGTAATATTTACACATCAAATCAACCAAACATTCCCAATTTCGAAAACCCATATTTTTAACTAAACCATCGAAGTCCTCTACAATCAAGAACGATATACTAAACAATGCTCGTACCCTTCAATGTAACAAAACTTCTAAAGCACACATCCCGATTAGCCACCCAGTCCCGAGGAACGCCGTCCTGGTGCGTTTTCGGTAACACATCGCGCCCGTAAACGCCGTTCCCAGCGCAGCGATAACTGCAGCCTCCCTCTCTATATCTCTCTTCTTCTCCCCCCCCCCATCCGTGTATGTATGGAGCTCGTTTGCATTTAGGAAACCATCAACGCTTAATCGCATTCCTAAGCGCCCCGGGGAAATTGCTACGGCGCGTCATTACACTTGGCCGAGGGTCGCTACCGCGCCGCTATACACAATACACGCGTCGCTCGGCAAGACAAACACTTTTTACCGGGAGCTTTTTTCTCATAGTCTGGCCGGAGAGGGCTGCCCGGCAGCTGAATGGCCCTTTTGTCGGGGAGAAGTTGATCGCGAAGTCGTTAATCAGTTCGGATGTCCGTGGGCGTAGGCTCGGGGATCGATGTAATTTCGATGCGGGGGCGTGGACGCTGTCGAGAAAAAAAGGCTTCGAGAGGGGCGAGTTGATTTTCGGTCGGTTTCAATTCGGCTGGTTTATCGTGCGAATTTCGCCTGGATTTTATAAATATTAACTGATCAAATCAACGCTTCGATTTGTTACTTTTAGTTTAAACGACGTACTCCCCGGCGAGCGCTACTAATTTAATTAAATTTTAAAAATAACACAGCGGACTTTAATTTATTTAACGCAGCTGCCGCTAAATTCCATCGAGATTAAAAAATACTCGAATGAAAAATCAAATAAATTTTTATTCGAAATTAACAATATGCTCTCCGTGCCATCGTAATTTCTTCCGTTCCCTCACTCTCGTTCCACTATCCCTCCCCACCCACGCGCCCGGCGTATCGTAATTGCAGCTGACACCGAACGACTGCGCGCGCAAAGCGAAAAGGGTAGAATAAGGAATATTCGATTTTTCCGCTTAGACCGAGTGGGAGCTGAGGGAGAATGAAGAAGAACCGCGAGGTGACAAGTCTGCGCGTCGCCGAGAGACGAAGCGTTGCGTTATAGGGGCGAGCGAGCGCTGGGAAACGAGACGCGAATATTAATTGGTCTTAATTATTCGAAGAAGCGCCGCCGCGGCTTGGCCCGAAAATGAGGAAAGTTCGCGCGATGACGAGAGCGAGCCGAGGGGTGGAAAAGGTCGTTTTCTCGAGTGCGAGCCGTAATTCTTTTCCTTTTGCTCGATGAGGAGGATCGGCGAGGGGGCAGTGATGGAAGGTACTTGCAAGAAGGCTTGTCTTTGTCTAAGGGCATATAGCTTTTTCGTGATTAATGCTTTTTCGAAGGCTGGTATGAAAATGTAACCGTTTTATAAAATTTCTAATACCGGTGAAACCTAGAAATAATTATGGAAAAATTTTATTTAACAAATGCTATATACACTAAATAGTACCTCTTATCAATGCATCCAGCCATCAAACTCTCAAGCCAACACAGCGCGATGCTCGCTGCCGCGCGTGCACTCGGCTTTTGTTCGGATCTCCGCACGGCACACCTGAAAAGACTCGACGCACGCGCGCAGACACAGTGAGAAAGAGAGAGAGAGAGAGAGAGAGAGAGATCGCCGGGTGAAAAGGCCTTTTACGCGTCGCGCATGATGCGGGAGAGAGGACGTTGATGCGCGAGAGCGCGCGAATCAGCATTCGGGGGAAACGTACACGCGCAAATTCAACCGTCCGTCACTCTCTCTTTCTCTTTCTCTCTCGTCTCTGTCTCGCACCCTCCTGTTAAACCCTCGTGTTTCTTTGTGACGGGGAGTGGGGTTGAGTTTTTCCTGTGAGCTCGAGCTTCCGAACGAGGGGGGAAGCGATGTTGACTTTCGCCGATTGTGAAAAAGTGAAGCGGGGGCGTAATTATACGAGGACAGTTGGGGGGGAGGGGGCGTTCGTTAGAGTGATTCTCGCGATTATGGGCTTAGCTGATGCGAGCTGAGACAATGGGGCTTTATTTTGATTCTTTGGCGGGTTGTTTCTGGAGTTTGTGGGTGTGGTGGTAGGGTTTCGTTAATTATTCAAGTTTGTTAGCTACATTTTAGTTGGGGGAGTAATCGGCCAAAGTTTTTCAATGTTTTGATACTTTCAATTCATTTTAATAAATTTTTTTTTCATTTCACATAAAACCTGACTTTTATATTTTTAATTCATATATTTTTAAATAACACTTTCAAATAAAATTTACAATAATATTTTAAAAGTATGTCTTGTAAAAAAACTAGGCAATCACAAAAGTATTTATACATTTTTTCATAATAGTAAACAACCTGTTTTCGCTCGCAGTCACACACACCACAATAAACAATAATCAGAAAAAAAATTTATCCCAAACCTCCAACGCTTTTAAACCCTCTCTGCGAAAAAACAAAATTATCCTTCCGTATAACCGTCCTCGTCCCAGAACCCTAGTACGACAACTCGCCTTTCCCCCCGCGCGCCTCCGATATATAAACGCACCTCGGCGAAACTCATTCCGCACTACAATAGCCAAAGCTCGCAAGCGCGATTCAATTATTCTCACAGCCGGACGCTGCCTACAGCCACCCCCCTCAGTTCGAACGAGTGGCCTTAATTTTAATTCCGAGAAAGAGTTCGGCCTGCCGCGTGTCCTTTAATTTCGCGCGCCGAGGAATCCGGCCGGGAGATTAACGTCGCGGCGAAATTTATATACGGCGCGCGACGCGCTAGCGAGTAAATCAGAGCTCGGCGGCGCTCGTGTATATGCAGAGGAGCGAGAGTGATTTAACGATGGGGGCTGACTGGCGCGGGGGGCGCGGGGATTTTTATTGCGTAATTATGACGTTGTTTAACGCTTGTTGAGCTCGGACGGAAATTTATCTGGTTGGCTCATCGGTGAGTTTTTTGTTAGAAAGGGCTTTTTTTTAGAGGGCAGGGTTTTTTGGGGGGCTTGACAAATTGGACGTTTTTGAAATTTTTTTGTGCGGGCTTTTGATTAATGATTATTTTTTGTTGTATATTTAAGGTACTGCGTATGTGCACGTAAAAAGTAATTTCGTACCGCACAATTCATTATACCTAGGAAAGTTTATCCACGCCAGAAACGTTGAAAATTAATTATCACAATAGAAAATTAAATAGCTCTTAATTAAGATTTAACTCTAGGTTTCCTAATTATTGATATAAGTATAGCTGTTAGTCAGTTCTCAGACAGTTAGGATCAAACAAAATTTTAATAATTAGACCTTACAAACTAACACTCTATCGGAGTTACAGATAAAGAACCACATGTTTACACTACTCTTCAACTAAAAGTCCCAAACAATCACCTACCTAACAAAGCAACACAAAGTCCGTAAAGCTCTCGAAGATGAGTGCCTCAAAGAAAATCGGACCTCCGTTCCCATCCTACCTCCTCTCACGCTCGCTCCACATCTCTCCTGTAAACACTACCAACTGGCTTGCCCCGCCCACCCAGAAACTTTCCTCACCTACACCAATAAAAAAAGTTTCTCCAAACTCTCCTGGAGAAACGCTCGGAAGCCACACGGCATGAAAAGTATATCTGGAGACGGGCGCGAGCGCATAATGCCCGGGGATTATTCGAGCGTCAAACGCATTCCGATCCATTAATACGGCGCCGCGCGTCTCGAATTGGATTACGCCAAATCCACTTAGCGGAGAGGGTACGCAATCGGAGGTACGGAATAATACATTGCGACATTTAGCGAGATCGGTGAGATGTGTTTGAGGAGTGCTGTTTGTTCAGGATGGGAAGACGGGGGGGGGGGGGGGGGGGGGGGGGGTTGTGTTGGGGGGGGGGGGGGGGGGGGGGGGGGGGGGGGGAAGTAGGGGGAGATGATGCGGTGTTCGGTTGCTTGCTCAGAACTGTAATGCCGGGCGGTTTTAATATTGGATGGATGTTTGTTTAGCTAATGGTAAGATTATTGGGGGTTATACTTTTACAAAAATATTTCTATTAGGAATATGTTAGCCGGGAGAGTTAGGTTATCTTCGCCAGAAATGAAGATGGACATTAATATATTACGCACCGAGGCACGTTCCTAATATCCCTTTTATCCGCCGCCTCGTCAAAAGCGTATTAACCCATCCGCTCGAAAAACGAAAGCACGTCCCTTTAATCCAATAGCAGCGCTCCTCATTTCCCGAATTCACGTAGCAAACGCGTCTCCAGCCAGCCTCCGCACAGCGAGAGGAGGACATCCTCGCAACATTCGTCCTCCAGCGCATCAAACTTGCCTCGCGGCGCGATATTAAATTCTGGCCGTGATGGAGCGCGAAAAAAGCCGCTAAACTAATATAGCCGCCAGAAGCGCGGGCGTACTCACAGCTAAATGAACGCCGGCGCGCAAAATTTGCCAAGGCAAGCCGCGTATAGAGCATTCGCAGCCAGGCCCGAATATCGCGGTCGCGCATTATTCGAAACTCGGACGTGCCGCGCGCACGCGCATGGTTAGGAGCGCGCATTCCTGGTAAAGGTATGCGTGCGTGAACGAGGAATTCGCGGTGCTGGGGTGTGTAAAGCTGCGTCTGGTGTGTAACGGCGGACTCGTGCAATCTTGGCTATCGATCGGGCTGTGTGGGAGGCCTTTGCGCGATCTGCGGGGATGTAACTTGTAATTAACGCGAGACGTATAAGAGAGGTTGGGGGAAAGGTGCTTTGACGCTGGGAATGGATTGGCGAGGGGGTGGGTTGGAGTGATTCTTTTTGGATGGTGGTGAGAGGCGATGGAGGTGGGGGATACTGTATATGCGTTTTTAAGCTTTATGAATATTTTTTATTACAAGGAGTTTTTGTGTAATAGGATTAGTTTTGAGAAACGAATTTTTTAAGCCTCAAGGATTCTGTAACAAGGATTAATTTGATGACCGTTAAAAAATGATCATTTAAATTTCAGGGGCTACGATTAATTAATGAATTTATAATACGCTTAAATTTCGTTTTCATTAAGATAAATTGCCTTATGATGGCCATTGAATATTTTAATTTACTAAAGTAACATTAAATGAGCTAGTATATCATAGTAATGATAATTAAAAAAACTAATCAATGAGCGCTTGTAATTTAATCATTACAAAGCAGCGCAGATCGAACTTCCAGCGCAGAAAAAAAAATAAAAAACCGAAAGTAATTAGATTACAAATTAAACTGGATTTCCTGGGACTCAAGAGGGTATTGAGTAGCTAAAGAAAGAATCACGTAAAAAGAAGGAAATAATCACACAGAAGCTTTGTGAAGAGTTTCGTCATAATTGATTGTCGCCGGGCTAAAGCGTCGCCGCGAGCGTAATTTGAAAACTTTTCTCGTTGAATCAAATATCGTCGACAAGACAGAGCGGGCAAAAAGTTGACTTTTCAATTTAATCATTCGACTTGAACGGCTTTTCCACGCTCAAGCTGCAAAATGATTAGCGCTTTAAAACGTTTGTTAATCTTCCTAATTATTTTAAATTACAATTCCTAACGCATTTGTTATCGCAAATCCAATTCCACATTAATTTTAACATCAACACCAATTAAAAATCCCCATTCAAAGGCTCCGGCCCATTATATCCTCGTAAAAGCCAGGCCATCCCTCGCTTTAGAGGAAATCAAAAAGCCCTTCGAGCCTCACCACGCGATCGTAAACATTGATTCGCGCGAACTTTACTGTAGAGGGGAGTAGAGGTCGGCGCTTCATTATTCGCGAAATAAGCCGCGAAATTTCGAGTGTCGCGCTCTGAATGGACTAGCCGGGCGCTTGAATGCGTCGAGAGTGCGTGGCTCTACCATTGACGTGATTCGTGTCCGTGTAGGTGGTGGTCTCTTTGCGATATCGTCATTCGATTCGGCGCGCGTCTGCACTCAATGCCGATTTTAATGATGGCGAGTACGGGCCTGGGATAAATAGAAGCGGGGGAGGACTGCGTTTGCGGGAGTCATATTGGGCAGAGCGGCGGAAATTTTGGGTTCGGTGAGAGAGGTCTTATTGGGCTGTTTGTCGGATGGTTTGACGAATGGGTTGGAGGGGATGGGTGGGTTTGAATGCGGTCAATTGTATTCATGTAAAATTCTAATTTGTTTAAGTGGTACGAGCTCAATAGTTGTAAAATGTAAAGAGATGTAAAATTGAGCATCGGAAATGAAATAAACCATAGGTATAAATAAACATTTGAGGTAAAAGAGAGAAAATATTCAGACTGCCCATAAATCAACGGATAATAACGTTATTATTCTGAAATATCTATAAGCAATTAAACAAATCATAAGTACTCCTAAAAAATACGTACTGCAATTCATCTAGAAATAAAGAAAACCTAGCCTTGTAGCATATATCTACCACTTCAGCTTAGTACCAAAAACCTACGAGCCACAATAATTTCTTGAAGCAACACAACCAGAAGACAAACGT
>JAPYZA010001097.1:0-23031 GCA_030522685.1 Eupelmus azureus | reverse complement strand
TATATATATATATATATATATATATATATATATATATATATATATATATATTTATATATATATTATTAATAACTAATAACTTATCACTATCACCAGGCACTACCTCTGTACTACACAAAAACCATTCGCATCTTTCTCTCTCCGTTTCTTTTTCTCTCCCTCTCTATAATCTACTTTTTTTTATACTGTTGAACTGGAACAATATGAACTGTTCTCTCTGTGGAGCAGCGCGTAAGTCATAAATATTTTTTTACTATATATTAATGCCATCAATCGTTGTCATGATAATTCATTAATATTTAAGTCATAATTCGCAAAATGTCATTTACATGTTACGGATGGTAAAAAGGCATCTTTCCACCTTCTTTCTTCTCATTTGCCGACTCATATTCGTCCACCACATTTATTTATGTTGATTTTATGTTATTTTTATGTTGATTTGTTTTGGGTGATTTAAAAATGAGGCTATATATGTTTTGTGTAAATGTTCTACTTCACTCTTCAATTACATTATTCAAAATGTTCCTAAATTAATATAATAGTAGTATTCAAAAAAATATTTTTGCATTAAATAAATTAAAAAATAAAATATTGAAAAATATTTTTAATTAAAACCTTGTTTTAAAGTCATTCTTGTATTAACTGGTTAATATTGAATTAAATGAAATACTTCTACAAAATGATTTAATAGAGACGCGTATGAAATATTTTGAATAATGCATCTTGATGTTGTTTTGTGGGTAGAAAAGAAGTGAGTGTTGAATAGTCTCATTTTTAAGTCCAATACAGGATTTTATATAGCGATGTCATTACGTGATATCTTCCCCGCCCCTATTTCCCCGATCTTTCTATATCAGTAACTTTATCTCTCTTTCTCGCTCTCTCTCTCTCTCCCTCTCTCTCTCTCTCTCTCTTTCTATCTTTCTTTCTTTCTTTCTCTTAAATTTGTTTCGACGTTTAAATCTCTTCGAGTCCCGGGTGGAAGAGTCAGAGGTCGGACCGCCGAAAGGGCGCCTCCGTCCGGAGGAGTGAGAGGAACGAAGGACGCCTGTGGAACACCAATCCGAATACTATGATAAGACAATAATAGCAAAACTCTGTTGTAAAACCTATTGAAACCAGCTGTTATTCTGAGTCAAAATTCTGCTAAAAATACAGATAATAGTATTTACAAAGCTACCCAAAGGCCAAGCAAAATTATCCAAAAATAAAGAAAGTCGTACACCGAGAGAACAAATCAAAATCAAATTAACAAAAATAAGCAAAAAGCTGTGTTACTCCTGCAGAAGGCAGCGTGATCCGAGTAATATGAAGAATTTTGGTTTAATGTTTTTTAAAAACAGATGGGGCCGCGGCCAGCCGGATGATATTGGCGCTATCAATTTGGGAGACGAGAAATTCGACCCAGACTCGGATAAAAAGCCTCGCGCCGGACAAATTCTGTGGATCCGTGGTCTGACACGACTGCAGACTCAGGTAACTATCCCTATCTCACTCTCTCACTCTTTCTCTCTTTCTCTCTCTCTTTCTCTTTCTCTTTCTATCTCTACAATTTCTTCTGTAATTCTCTTTATATCTCACTTCATTGACTCGAAAATATCGACATTTCAAGGCCCTCATTGTGCGATACTTCTTGTTTAATTTGTGACGTCATTATTATACACATACTTTTTATTAAGAACGGTATAAAAGAAGGGCCGGATTTGCCGTCATCTTTTTTTCTATTTCAGGATTACTCTGGATTGTTCGTGATTTCTCTCTTACTTTATCTCTTCCTCTTTTTCTCTTTCCCCCTTTCATACTATATCCCTATCACTGTTTTACGTAATCTCCTCTTCTTTCTCGAATACACTATCATTCTCACCTTTTTCTATCTTTATTCTTGCAAAACGTCTCTACTCTTGTTTTTTCTCCGTTTTAAATGATTATAAGTTTTACTATTGAGCGTCATCGACGGGAGTTAGCTCTATGACAAAAGTATGTATATATATATTTCTATATATATACATACAATATAATTATGAATATACTTATCAAGCGCGTATCAAAAGAACGGATTTCTTGATCAAAGATTCCTAGAGGTTTTTAAATTTTATTGACAGATATATCTATTATTGGATTTTTCTAAAAAGTCTAATGAAAAACGGTTACGAAAGTTGATTGCGCGCCTCTACAAAAGGTATCTTTTTACGCGTCCTTATCGAAAAATTCCATCTGGAATTTCTTAGAAATCTTTGTTATTTCAATATTTTCGTTCAAATTTCAATATTTTCGTTTTAAAAAATATAAACAAAACTATGATAAAATTTTATACTTTTATTCTTTCTATTTCTATTAATTTGTTTATTTTGTGCACATTCTGTCGCTTTGGAAAATAACGTTCCAAAAACTAAACATCGATTTGATGAGCGCCAGGGGGTTTTTTCTGCTTTTTTCTTTATTGAATGGCAGGCGCTTGCGAGCGCTTCGTGATCTATACTTACTTAAACGTTCTCACTTCGATGTGAAAAAAAATTCTTGTGACTCTCTCGCGTTAGGGACTATGAATAAATGTCTTTCTTTCAAATCTGAAATAATCTTTACGATAAGAGACTAACTTTAATGATAAGTAATAATTGTACATATTTAAATAGCAAGTGTGTGTAAAAAAAGTGGAGGAACTCCCTTAAAAATTAAAGAATGGATCCTCCAGGTCAGTGGCACGTACCTCGCCAATCACGAAGCAGTTTGTCTTGTTTATTTTTATATATTTTTAGGTATTTATATTTATAATAGTACAGTCCTACTTTTTTCACCCAGATTGAGAATTGCTGTATTCGTGGATGATCGCGTGATGTCTTTGTTTTTTTAATACTTTTTCAAACTTACTATATTAGTAGTATTATATTTTTTCTAAATCTTTTTATTATCTTTCGTATATAATCTATATAATATCTACTTTATTCTTTTTCTGTGTAAAATCGCACTTCCGGTATATTATATATACATATCAATCGCGGTATATTCTTTTTTTATGATCTGTGTATGTGTATATATTTAATCGTTTCCTTTACCTATTTCTTTTAATTTCTGAAAATTATATTGTCAGCACACATTTACATAAAGGTTATTAGTGAACGAGAGCTCATCGATCGCTGTAGAAAAGTAGATGGCCTCGATTTTCAACATATGCAGGGCAAAGAAATAATACACGCATTTGTGCGCACGAAGTTCTCCCTAAATAAGTATTTTTACAAAAGTGTTATAATTTATAAGCCCTCAGGCTGCTGCTGTAAGCTTTGTCGTTTACACCAAATCATATCGCATTGGAATTTTTAACTCGAGACTTACAAACTTGTATAGATTTTTTTAGTCTGAATGTCACGGAAGGCGATCGTAAAGAATTACCGAAAGCTGCCAATGTAACGCTTTTGGTTCAATATTTGATCAAATAAGTCGCTAGTTAAAAGGTACAAAAAGGTTCGCTAATTTTTATTTAACTTGTATACAAACAGCGATTTAAAAAAATCAGGCCAACAATTTACATTTATACATGTTTAATAGTAAAATAAAGAAGAAATATCAATTTTCCTAAGAGAAATTTCAAAATTCGAAGACTTAACTTTGGTTTTCGATTTGTTGAATTCATAAACGAAGTAATAGATCGCAGTTATAGATCGCAGCATTTGTAATGTCGAATTAAACATTACCATAACCAATATTTGATAAAGCTTTTTCGAAGTTTTAAAGACAATTCAAATTTAAATATAATAAACATTTAGTTTAAAACACCAATATGACATTGTGCCTTGTTTCGTGATATTAATCGAAAGCTAGTAAAAAGAAGAGGAGCTAATTATGAACCAGATAGAAATGGTCCACACAGTCCTCAACCAACTTCTATCTCTCTTTTCTTATTTCTTACTATCTCTTTTTCAGCTTTACTATAAATGTTTAAATTACTTTTTATATATCGGTGGCTTCCTAAGATAACTGGTTGAGTCCATTTTCTATATTTTTGAAAAACTGACATTTTAATGATTACGAATCAAGATGCAGGAAACAAATTAAAATCAACTACTTATACCGAATTATTACGGCACTAAATTCTAATTTGTATTATGATGATATTGTACGACAATTATCCGTGATCATTACCCGGAGAAAAATGGGCTATTAAGTATTAGTAGAACCCTTTCTAAAGAAAAGTCAGACTCGCGAAATGGAAAAAATTTATAAAGCTTACAGTAAAAATTATTATAATTATAGTAAATACAACTAGAAAGTTAATAAATTTTACTATAAACTTTATCAATTTTATCCATTACGCGAGTTTGTATTTTCTTTAGAAAAGGTTCTACGAATACTTAATAAATCATTTTTCTCTGCACTTAAAAACATACTTTTTATTCTTGCTACAAACTTGTACGTTTATACTAAAAAGCTCGAAAACTTATTCTCTCCTCCGACTTTCATTTTTCATTTCATATAAATGACAGAATTGTATTTTAAAGCGAAGAAAATAAAAAGATATTAATTTGAAGGCGCACACTATATTTTTACTATTGTTTACAACGTACTTATCAGAAAACTTTGTAAAGTGATTATCTAAAAATGGACTTATCCACTTAGCTTTGATGCAATATCCCAAATGTATATTAAAAGAATGAGGTCTCGGGAGGTGATAAAATTTTTTTTAGTTATTTCAAACCCTACATGTGCTGATTTTGTTAATAGAAGAAAAATATCATAAAATACTGCAATTTTCGTTATTTTTCATCCGATTTTAATGAGCCCGAATAATTTTAATTTATTCCTTATGAAATTTCAAGAGGGGTTACCATGGCTATTTTGGCAATTGCAATAATACTAGCGTATCCAAGGTATGAAATGATAACTTTTGAAATTTCGTTACCGCCTCCCGAAACTGCCTTCTTTCCATATACATTTAATGGTGCGTTTTTAAATTAATAAAATAAAGAAATACAAAAATCCATGATTTACACGATATATACTGGTAGGGTCACCTTAAATGTCAACTACTGTTAACTCTAAATTTATATGAAATGTCGACCCACAAGCTCCCAAAAATATGTAAATTCGATTAAATAAAAAATAAAGTTAACCAGTTATATAAGGAAGCCACCAAAATTTTTATATAGTTCAAAATAAATAATGGAAAGAAAGTCTTACTTTTTCATATTTCACTTCATTACTTTTTTTATTTCACTTTATTTATATATAAATGTGTGAATTTAAATGTGCGGTAAATTCTCTTTTTTTTGTTAAATGAAACCAGGAGATAAAGCGTAATTTAAAACTTCGAAGAAACTAATGGATTTCTTCGACATGCCCATCGAGAATCGTAACAAAAATATCAACTTATAAATACCTTAAACGTAAATAAATAGGTATGCATATCACATAGATTTTGCATACTTTAAGTCGAGCTTATTCTTTAATATATACGAGAAATAAATAAAACAATAAAATAAAGTTAAAGGTTTCACTACAAGGATAGGATGTTTTACATCATTCATTTGGGAATCGCGCATGGAAATATAGTTGGTCAATTATTAAGGCTGATTGATAGAAAGGGGAAAATGATATTAAATTATATAAATAGTCAAAATAGTTATATTTATTTAACCTTTTAAGTATTAGGCTTGCGATTGGAAATTTTAGTGAGATAAATAAAATTTAAAGTTTTAATATACCAAAATTAACTAATTACTTTCAGTATAAAAATAAATATAATGAGTAGAGAAAATTTGAAAAAGTATAAATATCTTTTCACATAAAAATTATGTGACATGTTTCTTACTGACTCTTTATATGTAGTCCATAAATCATTCATTCTTCAGAGCAAAAGAATATAAAATTATTTGCAACTAGCGCATCTTGATTTCGAAATAAAAGTTTAAAGCAACGCCATTTTGAGAAGACCGGAAGTGCGTCGCGCATTTTTTGTCAATTTTGTTAAATTCAAATATTAAATGATGAAATTCTTTCCAAAATATCGATGTAAATAGGCGCGCATGCGCGAGAGAGACTATAAATCTACATTACGAGAGTTGAGTTAATGAGTGAGCAAGAATGCGTATGTGTGCAAGTCTGTGAATGCTGTTGTGTATGTTTATACACAACATATATTTATAGGAAAACATGTTAATAAGCAAGCAGAAAACACAATAACGGCTAGCATAAGCTAATCATATCAAATTGAATATGTAACCTACTTTCAGACGAGCAATAGAACTCTGGTGCAGAATGTATCTGTGACAGGCAGATCCCCCTCTCAGGATTACTATATGGTTAGTCCGCAAGTCTCTCCAACTCTCCGCATTGTTTTGCCGTCTATTAATACTTATTTATATTAATCATGGTTTCACGTTCTATTACTATTATTATTGTTTTTATTTTATAATTTGTTTTCTATTTTCTGTTTCTGTATCTTTTGCCTATTTATCCAGCATTTTTTATAATCCGTTTTATGATTTCTTTTTATTTGTTTTTTTTTAACCGCGTAATTTGCAAACTTTAATTAAACTTATTTATCATTATCCACTTGTCGTTCTCGTCCTATACCTCCACACAATTTTTAAGTTATTATTATTATTCGCAAAGCTGCCTTCTTTTCGTTTTATAGAAAAATTTGCAGGAGTTTCTTTTTGTCGACTACTTTTATTATGACTGCATTCATAATATTATCAAAATTTACCTATGATTTGTCGCTTCTTATAAACTCACAATGTATACTCATTTTCACTTCCTCTTAATCCATCCTAATCCATACTTATTCAATCCAAGTATTCATTTATATTTTTACGCTTTTTATTGCCAACCTTTCCTTTAATCAATATTTTTTTGCAACATTACTATTTAATGAATGTGTTTACTTCTTACATTTTTTTCTTGAAATCACTCGATGACATGTTGCATGCATGCAAGCGCGAAATTTGGCGCGCAAAAAGGACACATTTCGCTCATACGATGAGCTTTACGTACATTTTTTTCATTATTATTATATATTATACACATATTCGAAAAAAATGGTGTTGTGAGTATGTCTGTTGTCGCGTTGCTACACAATCTTTGTTCACACATCATTTATCTTGTTCACGTTTTTACGCGTTCAATATCGTCTCTAACTAATTCTGTGTACTCGCTTCATTTGTTCACATATTTATCACATATTATCACAATACTATTTTCTTTATTTTTCTCTTTAGTGCGCCATTTTTCACAAGTCGTCGAGCCATTTCCAATGTTTTATTTTTGCTTTTTTTATTCTACAAAATATTATTACAATACTTATTTTTTTCTCGTGTACGCAGTGTGATGTTGCTGTGAAGTTATCATTTATTTTTTAATAACTAACATCTCATATACAGTAAAATGTATATGCCGTTATCATTCATGTATATGTATGTGCTTACGTTTGTGTATCAAAATGTTTCATTATTTATTCATAAAAATCTGCAGGTTGATTAATATTTAATCACTCGGCGCTATGAGGTGCTCCATTAATGGCTTACCTCAAAAATAATGTAAAAGTAGATGCAAAATCTGACGTATTTCTCTAACCGATGAGAAAGGCGTTATTTGTATTAATAAACTTTATTCTTTATACAATGCAATTATTTTTATCCACTTGTTGGAATGAATGTGTTTGTCGCGAATTTTCATGATCACCAGTCGCTTTTGTTTGTTTAAAAATTTCACATAACGCCACTAGTCAATTTTCACACATTCTCTTTTTCATTTTTTATTTTAATTGTTTTATTTTTGCCCTATAAAGGAAGAATGATGAACTTTCTTTTTAATAGAAAGATTCTATTCGAATGCCATAAATATTTTTCTTATTCCCAATTCATTACCAAAATGACGCGTAATGCATATGTAAATTTAAAAAAAAAAGAAAGAAAAAAGAATTGAAAGCGAGAAAGCAGTCGCGAAGATATTAAAAAATGATCACATAAAATCAAATCATTGTAGTTTAAATTGAAATAAAAATATGCTAATTAAAAAAAAAAAAGAAACAAACTAAGCGACTTAATTGATGTTTAAACAGAATCGATTATCCAAAAATTGTGTAAACACGCTGTTAACGAAGTAATCTTTGAATGTATCGCAATAAATACGTGGACTTTAAAAGAAGATTGATGATAATCCATTTGTCGTTTGTTAGCCAGTGGAACCCATTCGAGAGACTGAGGTATAAACATGGCGGCAGTCATACGTTACCCGCCGCCAGACATTTCCTGTCGGAGTACAAACAAGTACGTAGCCCTCTAACAAAAAAAAAGCAAAGAAAGAATGAAGAAAACCATACACTTTACTTTGACACACGGTATTACATACACGACAATTTAACAACATTCACATTGCAAGTAGATGATCGCCTGTCGTATGATACGTTGTCTTTTACCAACCTTTACTCACGCCTGTTAAACTGTTAAAAAGCCCGTGGACCAAATAACGTGAATTGAAAATTGAAGAAGTTTATTGATTTTTCTATAATTAATTCCGTGATTTGATCCACTATAGCTTTAAGACCTTGGATGATGATGACTACACCATGGTGACGTAACTGACCGTTTGCTGCCATGTTGCTCATGATAATAATGATAATGACGATTGATTATTATGCGTTATGACTTAGTTTTACAATTGATATATTTTTGTCTTAACGTGGAATATGATAATAGTTTATTGCACCGATGTGTTTTCTGTGTGGCGAAGGTAGGACGGTCGCAAATTACAAATAATGTACACACTAATCCTTCACACGCACAAAACACTGAAGAAACACATACACGAAACGACGAATGAGATTATAACAACCAATAAAAAATAGTAACTCAAAGCCAGGAACGAAAAAAAAATAAGCCCTTGAAATACTGGTGTCTAATTGATTTTTAAAGTAACAACTTAAATAGAAATATTTAAAAAATCACATTTACACATTAAAAAGCAAAAAATTGCAATAAAATGAACCGACCGTCCGTCCCGCTTCCGTAGTTTATAGATGTGTCTGAGTCTGCTGCGTGTCCCATATTGGATTTTTTTTACCCTTTGCTGAGTGTTTAAAAGTAATTGGCAATTCGATGTTCAAAGAACTTGTTATTATCTTCCATTAAATAATAAAAACCAACACCAATAACATTCGACAACTAATAAAAAAAAAACTACCCCGCTCACATATACCCTTATATCTCTCTATTCTCTGAAACTCCAAACTTTTTTTACCTTTTATTTAATTGTATCATTATATCTATTTCTATCCACAATAAATCCTCCTGTACTCCGTGTTCACGATTGTTTGTTTACACTCACAATTACATTAACTAATACTTGTGTTTTCTAGCTCTGTATTTTATCTGGCTTGCTGAGAATAATGAGTGTGCGTGTGTGCAATGTAATACTTTGTTTTTTATTTTCTCACCGGCGTGCCTATATGCATCGAGCTATCCATATTATCTATATGTTCATTATCCTTTGTTTTTTATTACGTGACGCTTCGGCCCACTCTCTTATTACGATTCTTCACTAACCTGCAATAAGAGTAACACGCACACAAAGTGGTTTATTGTTGTTTGCGAACAGCGGTAAATATCCCAAAAACATTGCCAAAAATGCACTGCAACTGCGCAGAGTTTTCATTGTGACTTTGTTTAACTGTCTGATGTGTAAACTTTTTTTTTAGACTTGAAGTCATTATTACATACCTTATTATTATTATTACATTGGTATGTGCGTGAAAGTGTGCCTAATTTTTATTTTTTCTTTATTTTTTTATCAAGCGTGAACACCCGTGTGATGTGTCAAAGTGACGTTGCAAAAAATCGTGTGCTGCTTACTGTTTTGATTTTCAACTGATATTTTAACAATGCGTAAAGTCTGTTATCGGAGCGGTGTACCCCATTTTTAGGTTGCTACTAAACAAAACTAAACTATTTTGTTTTTTAGTTTTGTATTTTCTTATTATTTTCAAAGCTTACTATTATTTTTCAATAATCTCATTACTTTTGCTTTGGTTAAATTTTTAAAATAAGCCTTTCACTAAAAACAAGAAAAACGTTAGAAAATTACAAAAAATGTAATTATTTTTTATCTGGATTTGTTTTTGTACCAATTTTTGATGATAATAATACACCGATTTCGCATTTTAAATCTGACAAAAGGGCAAGATTGTTTGACCTATTATTAACAAAATCCAATTCTAACACCAACTATGACTGACTGAATAGTGAATATTAAGCCAGCTAACTGAAACTTGAGAGAAGCCGTGTAAAAATACATGATTGATTTTCTTACGATTATAAATACATCTTATGTATATGTTTTAAATGGCATACATTTATTACACGAAATAAACTGGAATCCTGCCTTAGACATTGGGGTCATCGTTCTGTAAAGCTAAAAAGACACACACATCTACATCATTCAGTCACATACACACGCACACACACACTCACACTTACACAAGCACACACCCGCATCACGCACACTTATACCTTCACACCCTCTGACGTATACACCCATACACAGATTCAAATATAATTAGATGCTTACACATAGCTTTATATGGCCGTTTCGCAATTTTACAATAGTTTTTTGTGTGTTAATCAATAAAGCCGCTTGTTATAGCAACAAAATATATTTTATGACTAGACGTGCTGACTATGTAAAACGAATCGCGATTTTATATTATTACAAAATTAAATAATGAATCGCAAGAGCCTTTTTAAATCTCATTGTGCATACAGGCTTTTTTACCACGTTTTTATTTTAATTGATTACACGTTTGTATGCGTGTATATGCAGTGTATGCGCGCGCTGTCGCGTAATCTTGTGATATGTGGTAAACTTTTTATTTGATGTTTATTATTAATAATAGAAACGTTTGTTACTGATTATTATTTCTTATTTACTTTCTAATTTTTTATTTCTATAAATATTTTTTATTTTAGTATAATTGTAGACCATGTATACATAAATATTTCCCTTACTACTGGTCTCAATATATATATATATACATATAAAACTCGGTGTTTGCAATATATACGTACATGGGTATCACTACATGTATATACAATCTTTATTAAAACATAATTTGGCTAAACAAATATATTTTTTTCTACCTTTTAGTATTTAACTTTGATTAATATGTAACACTTTATGCGTCACCCAAAGACTTTTTAGTTTATGTACGCACATGATATGCAATTTATATTTACATACATTTCTTATATTACACGTTGAAGCACTAAACAACATATAAATAAGCCGCACAAATTTGTTTGATTTTTAAAGGAATATATATGTCTGTTTCATTATTAATTTATTCTCTTTTTATCACATTTCTATTTATCTTTGCCTTATTTGGCAGATCACTTAATATATATAACATTATTTGTATCTGTACTTTAAAAAGTAACTGTGTAAGCATCAAGGAAAATTATACTTATGTTTTTATTTTTATTTTACATGGTTTTTGATTCATTATACAAATGAAATATACATGGTCGAGAGAAGCATATAGCTTTTGCTCCAAAAATTACCATTACTGTTATGTTTGAAATGTTTGCAGATTTTGCATACGTCTCCATAAAATGCGCGACTAAATTGTTTAAAATTTATCAACTTTTTTATAAATTTTAATTTTATTACACTGATTATTGTTACCTTTTTGCCATCAAGGGTACTATTGCGCCCCGTAATATTCTTGATCGTCGTTACTTCGAGTTCGTACACATGAAAATAAAGCTTAAAAAGCAAAGTTGGTCATTAATAAAAAAATTATTGAACGCTCTTGAAAAAGCTCAAGAGGTACTAGATCTTTACAAAGGATGTCTTAATTAAAATAATTAAAACGATAAAGTATGTAAGTAAAAGCTCAAGGATTACGTTATTTTATATCTTAAAATACTCATCTCTTCTATTTCTACAACTTTTTCACCTCTTTTTCTATCTCTGTATTCTTTGAAAAATAAAAAAATATACATGTTTATATTTTTGAACGACTTGAACGAACTCTTAAGAGTTGGTCGTACATCTAATTCAAATTACATCATAACATAAGTTGACTTAGGTGTACAACCACATTTTAAGACAATGTAAAACTTCATTATTATCGATAATTACTGGGACCCAGATTTCTTATTAAATCTTTAATTTAAATGAAATATTTTTCTGGTATGTTGCAATTATTTCCTCAGTTAGAATTATGACATAACAGAGAGATATTTTATGTGAAAATTTAAAATTAAACGAAAAAAGTGGGTTCTTGCTATTGTCGGCAATAGAAATAGTTTTATATGGCTTTAAATATATATATATATATATATATATATATATATATATATATATATATATATATAAAATATTGAGCAACGATTTCTTTATTCAATCGGTTCAGGACTGTTGCGGACCATTTTTAAAGACCGAGCGTTAAACAAGCGAATATCTGTTATAATGAAAGATAAAAATACATAAAACACGAATTGTACACACAATTGTAGGAGGGTAACTTAAAGAAAACCACGCGTAATTATAGTTACTACATTCGATACAAGTTCGTGAAAGTGATATCGACCTCTGCAAATGTTTGCACCCAAGCGAAGTAAAAGTGAAAAGTTCACACAAATAAAATTACTTTTTTCTCCATGTGTTGAATACTATTTTCTGATATGACATTTACAAAAATGGAGCTTTGCGCAAGGAATGTCAAAATTTTTTATTATATTTACTATAAGTACATCTTTAATGTTAATACGTACATACAAAACTTGCATGTATATTCGCTGTTGGTTTTTTTCTTTTTGCACGATCAATGAATCGTGACTAGTCGAACTGCCGTTAAATTAGGTCCATATCCAACACAGCCTTGAAAATGAGTTACTTCCGATAGAGAAAGTTATTTATTTCATAATATTTTTACTGAATTCGCGGAAATTTATTATAATATATTGCACATGGAAAAAGATTTAAAAAAACGCTATGCTATGAGCTTCGTTTAATTTATTTTTAGGTAAAGGCATTAGTAAAATTAAATATATAGTTTTTAACACTATTTTTATAAAAAAATAATTATTAATTTTTACTGTTCAATTTTAAATTTCAATGGGAGAAATGTCATAACAAAACTTATTAAAAGTCTACGAAAAATTACTATATAAATTTGTAATAGACTCGCTTTGTAAAAAAACGAGCGTAAAAAAATTAATATTTTATATAGTAAATGTTGTTGGAATAGGTAATACGTTGGAAAAAATTGTTGTCATTTTTTTCTTTATTGTGACACTGTTTTTCTAACATATTTATTGTTTGTAAGTTATGTATTCATTTTAAATAATGTTCTATACAAATTTAACTTTGAAAAAAATGTTCTTATCGAATCCAATCTTATCGATTGTGCTATTACAACATCTGACTCATTAAAATTTCCACTATTCTTATATGTTAAAATGTCTTGCGAAAAAAATTGTCTATATCAAATATCATATTTACGTTTTACATTATTAGTTGTATGTAAGTGTATATTCCAAAAAATATTATCTTACTCAGCTGTTAATAATATTAACGCAACGATGTATTTTGAAGAGGTACTTTCAATTTAGCAGGAAAAATTTCGAGATTAGAATTCATTTACAAATTGAACGTATCAAGTACATTCAGTAATAGTGCTACATAATAAAATAAAACTTTTTACTATATACTTTAAGACAAGTTCATTTAAGATCTATGTTTGTTATAAGGGTATTTTTGTTATACTCTTAAAGTAAATAACGTATATTTTGTTATATTTTTTTCAAGAATTTATTAAGTTATGTAGTAAAAAATGTAAAAATAATTTTTGCTATATTATGAAGCAGTTGTTATTAGATATGAATGATACTTTTTCATGGGTTTATATCGTAACAATTACTACATATGTGACAATTATTAGCATAAATATATAAATATTGTTTATAAAACGAGTATGTCACAGCATTATTATCTTATATGGTAATTTTTTCCATAATAATTTTTTTCCAGACATTTTTCTCATTGTAACATTAAAGAACACTAATGCTTTTACATTTCATGTTTTTATAGTTCTAAATTGCTAGAGCTGTGTATTTGTGCATATATTTACACCATTAGGCGTGTAAATAAACTCGAGAAAATTACAGACATCTGAATAAGTGATCGGGAGTGGCTCATCTCGTAGGCTACTTTAATACCGTCTTTCAAAATAATCAACGATAGTGCCTTGAGAGAGCTGCGAGTGCGCTGCCCATCTATAATGTGCTAAATAGGTACGTATCTTGCCTATAATAAGTCGTGCGTGCTCGTTTGTGCCAGTTTATAATGACCTCAACAGAATTCACCCTCGCCAAGCCCGCCGCCCCTTGCCAATTTGCACTTTAAAATGCCTTTTTATTGCTGCCCTGATGTAATGCGCGCTCGTCGACCGAAAGCCATTGTGCCAATGCACGTATGTATACCTATATGACATAATCCATTAACATCTAACCATTCTAATGTTAATCATAATTAAAGATTGACGTTGCTAAATTCGTTGTGATTTCATAGAATTTTTTTTAATCAAATACTAATTAGCTTAAACATTGGTTTTACTTCTAATATTTTCAATTTTTAATGAATAATTATTTTGAACTAAGTGATATTTAAAATTAATTTATTTGAACTAAATTTGAAGAAACGTTGAGCAATATTATCCAAGGTTTGTACAATGCAATTCCTCGGTTGACATATGATAATTTTTAATATCTTCTTATTTGTTACCTAATTTCCAATTTTAATGACTCTATCTAAATATAATCAGGAAAAAGGGATTCTAATTGTGTTTAGTAGTGGTACAATTTTCCAGAATCGTTAGTTTTGGTCGACGTGCGCCGCTAATAAGTGGTACATACATTATAAATTTTAAAACCCCACCTACAAGCAAGGTGAAAGTTTTTCTAAAATTTTATTAAATTAATTGCAAAATCGAGGAAGAGAAAAAAGAGTTAATACACCGCATCCTCCTTCTTGGTCTGACACAATGAAGCGTGTCTTGTACGCCTCTCGAAACACAAAAAATATAAATGTATAAAATAATTTCGCCAATAATCAACCTTGCTCGCTCTTTTCCAATACCCTGAAACTTATACATGTTCGTAGTTTATCAGTGAAAGCATCAAAGTATAAA
Source organism: Eupelmus azureus (assembly GCA_030522685.1). Classification (NCBI taxonomy): domain Eukaryota; kingdom Metazoa; phylum Arthropoda; class Insecta; order Hymenoptera; family Eupelmidae; genus Eupelmus; species Eupelmus azureus. The sequence goes on along the minus strand of JAPYZA010001097.1, from coordinate 7,850 downwards.
GAAAAGAAAGAATTCAAAGTACAAACAGAAATATTTGGATAATACATAGGGAAGAATATATTTTTGTTCAAGATTATAATATTTATGATTTGAGATCTGCATTAACTTCATAAAATCAATGAATACAGGTAATTCTGGAATATTTAAAATGTACCATTTTAAAGATATTTTGTTATGTTGGTATCGGAGGTACATGAGAAGGTAATTTAAAAGGAAAAGTGTAAATGAATTAACGTATTATTCCCTAGAATATGAATATTTAGGATCGGCGTGCTTGTGTGTCGCTGGCCTTGTGTATATACATATACATATTTTCTTTCTATCCAAATGTATTTCTTATTACTCGCGCGTAAATTTGAAAAAACCATCATCATCTATCTATTCTGTTTCTCTCTGTCTGCCCACTTATATACTTTTGGACTCTCTGTTATCTTATTCTACGCAAAGAGCCATATAACATCTGTTTCATCCCCCTTCTTCTTATTCTTCTTCTTCGCACACGTCACATTTCCACCATGATTCAGAACGTCGGCCGTGTTCCGATTGCTCTTCTCGTTGCAGCTTCGGGTTATCCGAGCGTTCAGATCGACTCTGGAAGACCTAGAGGAGCGTCGCTCCGTCCATAGTTTGCACAGCTTGCACAGTATGCGCAGCTCGCGCAGCCACACCGGGCCCCGTCCCCTCTCAGACTTCACGTACATTGACGAGGATCCAGCTAACAAGGCCAACAGGAGTCAGCAACAGCAACATCAGCAAGTAATGACGAGCTCGACTACGACGACGCCTAATAGCAATGAGCACGAGTTCAGTAAGGGAGCCGCCTCGCCGCTCTTGCTCCACGTGCCTGGTACTGGCAACCATCATCATCCTCATCACCAACACCACCATCCACATCAACACCATCAGCAGCAGCAGCAGCAGCAGCAGCAGCAAAACAACGGAAGACAGCATCAAGAAGATGCGCAAAACAATGCGGTTAATTCCCTTAGATCGAGCGCCAACAATCTCGTGCTCCCGGAACTGCCCAAATTCGTCCACGAGACCTGTATCTAAATAAGGAACGATTGATCCTTCAATTCAATTCTCTTCCTCTCACTCTTTTTCTTTCTCTAAATCTATCATACTATTCTTTTTTCAATATTCTTGCAATATGTCAAACACCTCCCTCTAAATTTGTTCGTCTTACTATATCTGTATTTTTACTATTTCTCTTACTCTCGTAGACATACTACGTATCTATTAGGAGATAATCTTGAGAGAGTCGAAATCAGTCACGCCTCTTTCGAGATCTTCTGTGTTAATTTTGTGATTTACACTTTGTGTTACACATCTTTTAATTACGCGTATTCGTTTATCACTTTCTGCATCTGCTTTATTTCTTTCTTGCTATGTCACTTTATGACCTTGTTACTGTTGACGGGCGAGGGTTCATCTTCGTTTGCTACTCTTCGTGACTTTTCTCTTCTGACTCATGACCTATGCTCATTTTATTCTCCACGCTCTAGGAGAAAATTTCGTACGAGCATATTTCGTAGAGTTTAAATTTTTCTTCTCTATCGTTATCGTGCTTGTTTGTAAAAAAAAAAAAAAAATGACTGAATCTCATACTTGGAAACTTTAATATTTTTGTTCTTCAAGCAAGCAACGAATCATCATCCTATCGTCTTTCGCATGGGGCTTAATGCTTTCTCATCTTACTTATTCATTGTAACACTTCGGTGTCTGGTCTTGTGTCTTTCTTTATACCGCGTACATTATAGATGCTAAGATCTCAGTGTATGAAACTTAGCATACAGTGTCTTAAACTTCATCTGTTAAATCTACTGTTACATCATATTGCCAACAGTCTTATAAGTCTATGCCTCGTTATCATCGGCAGACACGTTTGGATTCACTTTACATTTGGGAACATTAAAAATGAGAGCAGATGGGCCTTCCGTCGTTTTTATGAGAGAATAAAAAAGAACATTTTTTATCCGTGAAATGAACTTTGTCTTCTTATGTGCCTATATGCCATTCATTAATTATAATCCCAAATCTTTGTTTTTGAAAAACTGCTTAGCACGATATTTCAGTCTATACACGACACTCTATTATTGTTGCTATTTCGGTTGTAAAAATACTGAATTAAGTGATAATCGATTGTCACAAGATGCAGCTTATTTTATCTCATCCAAAGTATTTCTGCATGACAGTATAAACATTATAATGGGGGATGATTTTGCTTGTGGTTCAAGAAGAGTAATGTGTACTTAACGCCGTCAATATTTTTCACTCTAAATATTCACTCTTACTCTCTATTTATTGCAAATCGAAAAGGAAGCATTAAGAATTATAAGACCTTGCTTTACTCCCTGCTGCTTTATTGCGACAAATCTCTAAACTATTCCAAGAAATTCAATGATACTGCTACTGCGAAAATATAGATATATTAGAAAAATAAATGTTAAAAGTAACAATTAAAAATCCTGCCTGTGTAGCCTGCCTGTTCTGCTTGTCTGTTTGCTTTAACTGGGTTTGGATGTGAATGCGTCTGTCCATATTGACAATCGGTTCTCCCCTTATACATTCACTCACTTCACGCTAAAAAAAGTATAAATATACGGATATCACGATGCGGTTAGCGCGTCAAACTTAATGAGTTCACTTATTTTTATATACAAATGTCAACGAAAAATTAAAAAAGAAATAATGCGAAAAATAAAACACTTGTAGATATTCATAAATGCAATAACTCACTCTCTTGACCGTAATAAGATGTTTACTGTAATAAGAAAAAAACGCGTTGGTTTTTTCGAAATGAACCAGACTATAAAGCAGCAAACAAGCTACGGATCAAAATCTTTCTATATATATATCAAATTATTATTTTTCATGACTTTCAATTTTACTGTTGTGTCACTTTTTCTAAATGACTTTTATCGATGATATAAACATGACTGAAGATAATAAAACTATCGCGTATATGTCTTTTACCATTGTCTATTTCTCAGAAATCTGTTTTTTTTTCTTTTTAACTTATTGCAATGAGCAAAATGTACTTATACAACCTCTTATTTCAGGGAGGTAATTTTTAATTTTTCTCTGCCAATTTTTTATTTACAATGCAATTAATATATTAAACGTTTAATTAGATAAAGAAAATCTACTCAAACATGATTAAATTAATTAAGGTTCGTAAAGAATAAAAGAATTAGGACCCCTCTTGCAAACTTATGGGGCTGCTGAAGCTATACTAACCAATTTTATACATATGCTAAAAAAAACTTTGCACTGAGATTCGTTTCCTCGTGATGCTGTATGCAACGTTTCTCAAACTTGTTTTTTTATTTTTATTTTTTCATATTGTATTTTTAATGCATTTCCTTAACCTCGTATAGCCGTGAATTTTTTAACGTTGTAATAATATGTCGACGATGGTTCCGTGGAGAACGTTGATTGGGCCTCCCAATCTCGATTTTGTAATGTAAGTTTTTATTTATGTTATTTTTAATATTATTACATATTGTCTAATAATCGTAATCCTTTTTTTATTATTATTTAATAAAATAATTAACTTTTTCATTACTACATTATGTCTATTATTATTACGATTATTATTATATTAATAAACATTGACCATTTTTGGACGCATTATTTTTTGTAGATTAATTTTGTAAGTCACTCGAGACTTTATCGATAAACCTCGTTCGCTTTGCACTTTCTTCCAGCTAATCGGCGTTGCAGCTCCTCTTTATAGAAGTTTTTGAGTCTACCGATCGCCCAATTACGCGATTTGTCGCATTTGTTAAAATTGTTGTACGTGTTTAAAGTAAAAAATCTATATGATAATAATAATAAGTAACAATAAATTATTGTAATGAATAATTGAATTACTTAAGAATAAGGAACAAAGACATTTTTAACTGAAATAATTAAAAAGTGAAATCTTTATCTCGAAAATGCAAAGCGGACCCAAGGTAATCACAATAATCTGAGGGCAACCTGTACTGTGAAAAGAAAAAAAAATAACAAATCCGTGCGCGCAACTGGTAAGATATACATTAAAAAAAAAAAGCGAGTCCCATGCACTGTACTTATTGTCATACGTAGATACATATTTAAATTTAATTATTTGTACGCCTCTTATGGTAACAATACCTTATAAAAAACTGACATCTAGACGATGTAAGTGAAATCTATGTATGTTTGCACGAATTATATACACCAGTTAATAAATTTTTCTTTTTCGACAGTACAACGGAAATATACGATGATAACAAAGACGTTTTTTTAAATTTTTTTGTGCTTTTCTTTTCTCTTTTCTATTATTTTTGCGATTATAATTTGATAATGCTTTTTGACAGTTTTCATTTAAAAATAAATATCATTGTAAGCGAAGTATGCGCATGTGCCCTAAGGTCGCGTTGAAGATTCAAGTGTATAGAGATTCCCTTGCGCGTTTCTTGACTATAACTGTATAATTATTAAAAGATGATAATGATTAAATATTAAACTTTTTATGGAGAAAAATTTACTGATTAATATTAATTGAAAATAAAGGAATTAAGTGAATATTAATCAATCATTAATAAGATAACAAAGTAAAAAGAAAAATGAAAAATTATGGATGCAATGACATGAGTACCGTTTTAGCTTGTTAAGATTAAGTGAATAATAAAATGAAAATACCTAGCTAATAAAAATAGTTACCTATAAACTTCATTATTATTATAATTATGATATACGCATATAGAGCATATTATATGTGTATATATATGTATATATATATATATATACATATTATATATATATACATATTATTATTACCATAAAGTTTAAGACACGTTATTGCGACATTGTGTATCAGAAAACGCGCGATAAAAAAAAACAGAACCGATATTGGTGGCCGCCAGTAATTATAACATATTGTATACACTTTTCTTCATTTATATCTGCATAAACAGCGTTAAAAAGTAATAATCAGAGTTTGTTCTCCTTTTGTTTGAATCTTTTGAAATTTATTAAAAAATATTTATGCGATTACCTGTTTGCTATTTAATTGTTTATATAATAATATTCATATGATTTGAGTATACGAAGTTGTATATTTGTAAAAAAACAAAGAAAATAGTAGGCAATTATCGATTTTATACTAGCTATTATCTATTTTTGATGATACGTAAATATGATTTAAAAAATGAATTTATGGATGTAAAAAAGAAAGGTTAATGTGGACGATAGAAGAAATTGTTGATAAGCTTATATATTACACAAAAGTGGTAAGATTTGTTAGAAATCACTGACCAGGTGCGACTTAGAGCATTCTCTCTTTTTGGCGGTCGGGTTAACCGGAAGCGCTGCCATTTCCGCTGCCAATTGTTTTTAGCGGTGTTGTACTATATAGCGAGAATGTACGTAGTATTTGAAAAAAAATACGAGAAAAACAACGTTAAACAAAGAATAAAAATTGACATTATAAAAAACGTTAATATTTAATCTTATAATTTATTGCGTATACTGAGAAAACATGAATGTTGCGTTATCTCGATATGATAGGAGCTATAAGAATTTTAAAATACTATACATAACAATCGAGACAGGTTGAACGTTTAGTAAAATCACAAACAATATAACATTTTAAACTCTAACTCCGGTGGTCAATAAATGAACTGTATCTTTTTAAAAAAATTTGTACACGCATTTGTCTCAAAAATTTTTTAAAACCGAGCGGGAGTATTTTACTATAAAAATTCTAATTTCATGAATTATCAGTTTTTCTTTTTAAAATAACGTTTCTTTTTGAGAACAAACTAGTATCTGTAAAATCCTCTCGTTCGCATCACTTTTTACTTAATTGCCTCCTTTTTTGTTATAAATTACACGAACAAAAACTTAATATTTAAAAAAAAAAAATTAGAATGGGTACTTCGGCCATCGACATAATTTAACTTTTTTTTCTTTTTTAGTATATAAAGAGAAATCTTGACGTATTATCTTAAGATAAACTGAGCGCTCGCGAAAGAAATTAAACAAAAAAAAATAACAAGCAACACATTGAATTTTAAGAGTCTTGAAAATTCTTAAAATTTTGTTATTGCAATTCATTTTATATCGATATGTGTTTTTGTTTCTATATACTTTTTCACTACTCTCTACCACTCTTTATTGAGAATTCGTATATTATTTCATTCGTCTTCCGAAAGTCACTTGAAATTAAATTTTTATTCTAATAAAGAATTAAGAGTATTTTTTTGAATCAGTATATGTGTCTCTTTATAATCATTCTATTCGTGTCTTCTGTCCTCAATTTTTCTATCTCTATTTTTTCTATCCTCTTTCTGCCATTCACCTGTATCTCACTATACTTCTGTCTGTTCTGTCTATCTATAGTGTACTTTTCCTTTCTGTTTCTCTCTATCTATTTTCTCTTTTTACACATGTCACTCTGCACAATAATAAAAAACAGAAGAAAAAACTTAAAGCGATGAGCGAGTCGTATAAGGTTCAATTAAAAACAGCAGACTCTAGGGAATGCAATTGGGTTATTTCAGATAATTAAGGTCCATCTTCAATTGAAATGTGTGACGTTGACAAATAGTTGCGCGCAACGTGGTAAATTGGATTTTTTATTTGCATTATATGCAAACATGAATAACTACTTACAAAAGCGCACCTCTCACATTTGCATTCTTTGGCTCGCTCTCGCCGTTAATTAATTATTTATATAAAACATGGTAAACGTAGTATTAATTACAAATCGTATTATATATATAAACATAACTGGTTCACCATCTCTATAGTTTTATGCAAACATTTACAATATATTCCCTTTTAGTCACATACGTATTTTTAAATTTCCCTTTTTGCGCAGTTTTAATCGAATATTTTTTCATGTAATTAAGTTACTTTTTTACAGTTGTTTTTATTTATAATGGATTTTGGAAAAAAATCTACCTAACACTTACATTTTTCTTTTTGTTGATATGAATTATACACATAAGAAATCTTATTTGCTTATTTCAACCTTATTACTATTCGCGGTTATGCTTAAGTTTCTCAATGCCGTTTATGATTTATATTCTTACTTGTATTTTCGTTTTGTTTATACGAATTTATTTTAGCATTTAATCGTTACTCAGCGGATGTGAAAAGTTCACTTTTTGAATCAACAAACAATGAGTACATACTATTTATAACCCTTCAGACAATGTGCCTTTGAAAATGAATAGAAAATGAGTCCGTCATATTAGGAGATTTCATAACAATTTAAAAAAATTAAATTTTAAAACATTTTTATACAAAACACTTATCAAAAAACATCTAACGCTCTTAAACTACTTAAATATTCTAACGGAGTACTTATTCTGCTTTAATTTTTGTTAGGAAAACGTTTCTTCAAAATAATAACGACACTTTTTTCTACGACTTTTCACATTCGTTTAGCAAAAAACAGATTTTAGAACAAATTCGAATACATTTTGATTTTAAAATTGAACCGGTGGAAGTGCACCAATCTTCTTCTCTTTTGTTTTTAACCCGTTTCTATCCACTTTCTCTCTTTTTTGTAACCATGATATTACCCTTTACTCTTGAAGGTGATAGGTGGCGAGTTGCAGGAACGTTTGATTCCGGTACCCTACAGCAAGAGCTCGACAGACCAAGCTGTAAGCGCTCCTCTCTCTCTTGCTCAGACTTTTCTACGCTGTCAAAGTCTTTTGCATCACTCATTGCTTTTACCTTTGTTGTTATGACTTGTTTTTTTTTTCCTTTTTCTTTTTTCATTTTTTTTTTTTTTTTATTTATTTGATTTTTTTTTATTTTTTTTCAGTTACGTTTTTAAATCTTTCCTTTTTTTTTGTTCACATAAG
>JAPYZA010001096.1:0-30772 GCA_030522685.1 Eupelmus azureus | reverse complement strand
ATTGAACATTTTTATATAAATATCTTTGAACGTTAATTTTAATGGTTATTTTATCAATTTAACAAATGAATACCGTAGTATACTACTACACTACTAAACTTGGACTTGTTTAATTACACTTCAATAAGCATTTGCCTAATTACCGATTACCGTGTGTCACACAAGCATTCTAAAATGGTAATTGCCCGGCTATCAACCTACGCACCCAGCGAATTTTTTCTCCATTCCAAATCTCACGTAACCATTCTCAAAATAATCAAAACTCGTCACCGCGCGCACTCCAGATTGATTAACGACTAATTTCCATCCACTCCCCTGCGCGCAAATCACCTCACAATGGAATCAATCCAGGCAACGCCAGAACCGGCATTTAACATCGATACCTACGCCATTAAAAGCGTTCCGAGAAAACGCAGACTAGCCCCGCTCTCGCAAAATCAATCCCAGCTCTTTGCGGCCTGCACGCGAATCCAGGCAACAAAGGAGCTCTGTAAGGTGGAGCTGCGCGCGCGAGGGCGATTGCACGTATATACTCTCGAGGTAAATCCTCGCAAACGGGGGATGCGATTTGCATGCCCCGCGAGAGTCTATAATCACATGGCCGCCTGTTGCTCCACATTCCACGCAGGCGCGCTCGCGCGCAAGGTCCCGTCTTTCTCAAGGATGAAGAAAAATCTCGACTGCGGATTCCTGAGCGCTTAATCAACTTTTCCCCCCGCTGTATAGGCCGTATAAGGATTGAAATTAAGCTGCGCGTTTAACTGCCGGGAACTGATAGGCGAGCGAGATAGGGTGCGAGTGTTTTGCTCGGGATCGGTTGGATTTCATGTGGTGCTTGATTATTATATAATTTTTTGATACACGCGGCCTTGCAATGTCTCATCGAAGTAATTAAACAAAAAAACAAGTTTGATGATAAAGGATGTTTGTGACCTTTGTAAATATAAGACGATATTTTTCAAAGAATACACTTAGTTCTGATAAATATCTACATCGCAGTACAATGATCGCGTTATTAGGTTCATTATTCAGAATCACAAGCTAAATTCGCAATAAATACGAAACTTATTTCATTCTGTAAATGCAAAAAATTCAAAAACACCAAGCCATATTTTCGCGAAACGTAACATTCAAATGCGCTGGATTACTCAACGATTTAATGGTAATTTTATCCAATTAACTCGGAAATAATAAGTCGAAAAAAACCGCTCATGTTCGAGCTTTGCTCGATAAAAAGATAATCGCTTCAAGGTCAGACGAGGAGTCGCCCACGCACGCGGTTCCCACATTTAGAAGAGTTTAAAGGAGAGGCGGCAAAGGCAAGCAGCGTGTCCAAACACCTACACGCGCTGCTCCGAAGAGTATTTTAAAAGCCGCGGCAGCTTTGTTTCTCGCTTGAAAACGGAAAACAAAAAATTAAGTAAGAAAGTAAACAAGGAAGGAGTAACAGTGTGTCGTGTTTGTTTCGAAATGAGTAGAGGTGGTTTAATTGATTACGAGATGGATAATATATATTACTATATTTTATCATGGTTTAGGAAGTGAATATTTATATGAGAAAATCGGCATTCTTATCGATTTGTTAATGTTTAAAATCAAATTATGATCGTTTCGTATGAGCGCCTTATACTTTATTAATATTTTTCATTAATGAATATGTATAATACAAATGAAGCATTGCAGTATTGACAATGCCAACTTGCCTTGTGGCAAATCAGGTCAGTGGCCCGGTGAATCGGTCGCAAAAAGAAACGGCACCTTCAAACTCTTTCTTTTGGATCGCGTCGCGACTGTATAAATATAGTCCTTTATTTTTGCCCTCAATACGTTGTCTGAGCCGCCGTTTTAAAGTCTCAGACAAAAAAAGAAATAAGACATTGTTTCGAGACACAACATAATCCACGTGCTCTCAGTCAGGTCATCGCCGAGTTTACATACTACAACCGGAAGACTTCTGACTAAAATTCCTAAAAATTCCTAAAAAATGCCAAATTATGTCTTGGTTAAAATTTGCTGAGTAATCATATATGTTAGGTATAATGTGCAGTTAGTTAGTTTAGCTAAAAAGATAAACAGAACTAAAACGTGCATGCATTTTATAAGATGCAATTATCTTGCGATATTTGTGTTTCTATCAAGAATCGCAAGTTATGTTCAATAGTATATATTTGAAGGTATTTGTTTCCCAATCTACAGTTTGTACTTCTAGAAACATTTACTAATACGAAAAATTTCTCTCTAATTTTGTGTAAACGTAGTTTTATTATAAGTATACATTTATGTTAAATTTCTAAAAGATTTATCGTTTAGTTCCCAGTTATATACGATGATTAAAGCCCATTTTATATATATTGCAAAAAAAAAGTTGAATTTTGTTTGACTGTATCTCAAAATATAGATGGTGAATTGATTTAAAATTTGGCGTATGTGTTCATTTATAGAAATACTATGTACATGCAAAAATGGGAATTTTCTCAAATCAGCATATATTTTTTACACACAAACTGTAGATTAAAAAGTAACTACCTTAATTTGGATTCCATTGATTAGAAACTTTTTGAGAAGTAAAATTAGCAATATAGAGATATACCTGAGCGAAAAAAAAGCTTTTTCCTTTTTTTTTCTTTTTTTTTTGGAAAAATGTATGAACATAATATATGCGAGACGTTTTCTTATAATAAAGCAATTATTTGACTTTATTAGGGAAATGCGAATCATTACGGTACTAATTAGTTTGCTATTAATCTTTATTTCATGAATTTTTTTATACATAGCACGTGAAAATTATAAGGAATTAGTCGTTAGATTTACATTTCGTACATTTGAAATTAAATCATAAGAATTTTTAATTAGTGAACGAAATTCAAAGTTTGTAAATAATATGTATGTATTACTAACATTTTTTGTGACTTCAAGTGTATTATGTGTATAAGCATATTATGTAACAACAATATGCCTAAAAATTTGAAAGCATTGATCAAAAGCTTATAATATTATACTTCAATGTAGTTCTTCCCAATACTTATATTAATTAATACTATATCTGAAAAATTGGGTTAATTCTTTATAAACTAGTATACTTGCAAACAAGTTACCTATTTAAATAAAATTACAAATAATTATAAAATAAAAAATATTTAAATAAAATTACTTATAATTTAAATAAAATTTTGATTAATATTTGAAATTTTTTATGATGGGACAAATAGTATTTACGTTAATTTAAAAACCAATCTATTGAAATAATAGTAAACCAATACCTCAGAGTTTGTTGTTGGAATTCCGCACACCTTAATTATATTTTACATAAAAAATCGAGGTAGTTTCTGTTGAACTAATTTAATATTGATACAATCGATAAAGGTAGATATATCTTCTCTCTGACTATAGCTTCGAATCCTGCTAGAAACAGCAAATGTTTTGTATTAAACAATTTGAATTTTATTTCAAACATGTTAAGACTTATCTGAAGTTTCAACTTTCATCTGACCCTAAAACTAGACCCTTATTTTATAGTTGTTGAATAATAATATTTTTGATTAATTGATGAATCTATTCGACGTAGAATAAATTTTCAACGTTAAAAGATACAACTAAAAAGTTTCTAAATTTATTGTTTCTAATTAATAAAAATTAACGATCCAAATTTTCCATAAAACCCCGAAGCTCTTCCTAATTGATACGCTTCGAAAGCGGAATCAGCAGTGACAACGCTCTTATACCTGCCCACAGAACCCATTGGCTTGTATACATACACGAACGCGATAAACGCCAGGCGCAATAACATCATATCGGCGTCCGATTTTCATGTTATAATACCGTCGAATTAATGCGCCGTCTATAATTAAAAGCTTAATGCTGGACTGAGCAGGGCTACATTGTTATACGCAACGCAAACACATAATCGGATTCCGCGTTTATTTTGACGAGCAGCTCGCAGTAGACACTTTTGCGTAAGCCCCATTTATTTTTTCAAGCGCAATATTACGGCGGCGCACGTATACAAATACAGAGCGAGAAACAATTCACAATCGAATTCCCCGAATTTATTGACGGGGGGGCCCATTGTTGATTTGGACTTTTTACCCGATCAATGCGCCCGCACAGTTTCATAAATCGAACGTAACGAGTTATTCGCATTGTTTTGTATTATTTAAGTTAACGAACGAACAGGCCGGCTACTTTATACGTTGCCTCCCTCTATAACCGCCTCGATCGTGAACTTTCATCTCTAAATCTAATCTATTTAATCTACTTTTCAACTGCTCGCCGGCGCAGCAGCTTCTAACAAATGGACTTCCGTATTCCATATAAAGGTCGTTTTCTCATTGATTTTATCGAGCGATTTTTTGAAATCCGTCCCAACGTAAGTGCGCGCGCTCGCATGTGTGCGCAGGCGGCCCGTTTTATGACATAGTAAATTAAAGGTACGCCGCACTCGGCAGGGATTTTACGAGCAGCTTTGAATCTATTATCTGACGTATAATAGATTAGCGATGCACGCGCGGGCCTCGCGAGCTCCTCTAGGAAACGTATATGTGGGCTCGTTTCCTTGTGCAATCGCCCGTGCCGGTCATTGCAATTTTCGTCGATGCTTTTGTTTTGGTTATCTTAAGTACCTTGTCTAGCCTATTAGGATGAAAGGAAAATTTCGATTAAAAAAGTCGAAGAGAAAAATTGTGATTGATTGTGATGTATTGTTTTTCATTCTATATTTACATCCAGAATTGTTATTTTTAGTTAAGGAAAGCATAATTTCGAAACAGAACTGTGCTATCGATTCAGACGCTATGAGAATATGTTTTCGTTTTAATTAAACTCTGTGCAATAGGTTACGATTTTGGAAAAAGTAGCATTCTTTGTTTATTGAGTACAAATTAGCTTCACAATGGAAATTGAAATCTGATAATGAACGTAATCATCGTATTATAAAACTACTTCGTTTTAAGAAAATTACAAAGTACTATCGCAACACCAAAGTTATAATTAGCCAATGATTTTTTAAAATTATTAATACTTCACGTTTCATTTTTAATACCGATAAAAAAATCTCATTGAAAAATGTTGAAAATTCATATAAATTACTTTCGATTCCAACTGCTCCCAGATTTCTCTTTAATTCCTCAAAGGAGAAAATATATTATCTTAGATCTCGGCATTTTTCAAAGAAGCTCTGCCACCGTAAAATTGCGTTCTATCTAAATCATAAAATATCATAATAATAACAGCGCTCAACACTCCTTATAATTCCAACTGGACCAAACCGACTCTCTTCTATAAACCGTCCAAACGATATACTCAGACCCGCTCCTCCAAAAAGAGCGCCTCAACAGTACCCCGCTCATTACCCCAGCTTTCTTCGCTCGTCGAACTAACCCAGCTCTCATAACCGTCAAAGCCACGCGCTCGATGCTCCGATCTTAAAAGCCAGCACCGCTACTAAAAACAGGTCCCGAAAACGGAACTTCACGCGTGGCGATTTCTATCTCTAACATGCGGAGCTTGCACGTGACTGGCGCACGTGCGCCCGCACATGCACCGGCGCGCTGCTCTACGTACTGAGAGAATAGGCCTTTTTGCGAAACTCGCGCCGCGCGCGCGCGAATAATCGCCGAGGGAAAAAGGAGAGCGCGTTCCTAGAGTCGACTATGCTGACCTTGGGAGTGCCGAGCACGCCGGCTAAAACGTGCGTGCGCCGCAGGGAACCGTGACGAGAGCACGCCGCAGATCTGTGACAATTGCGGCTCACGTGCAGCCGCCGCTTTCTTTGTTTTTATCGCGGATTGGCGTTTTTTTTTCTTCGTTTTTTTTGTTAACTTGCTCCGCCTGCTTATGTGCGATTCGATATTATGGAGCGTTTTTACACTAGGTGGTTGGGCGTCGGGTGAAGGAGCTGTGTAGGTGTGTTCTGGAGTAGGGAGCGTTCGTTATAGTAAAAATGGTTTGTGTAGTAAAAGTGATTCGACTTTGACATTTTTGTCGCGAAAGTTCGTTAGATGTTGAACAGTTTTCTGTTGAGCGAATTTTTAATGCAACGATATTTATTTTATTGATTTTGCAAAGGAAATTTTTAACGCTTCTATGTATATTACAAATTTAATTGATTTTTAAAAAACAAATTATTAGTTAGAATTTGTAATCTCTTTTATAATTTTAATGGCTTCAGTATATTTCACCCGGAATATACCAAAAACTTGATTTTGAATATCAAGTTAACATTTGCCAAGGTTTATTTGGCTAAAAAAAAGGTTAATACATTCAAAAATTCAACATTCGTAGGAAATTATAAAAGGGGTTGAACACGTTCAAATTTATGAGAAGGTACGATGATTAAAATAATCATTATTTACTTGTGAGAAATTGCGAAGTTCATATTTTATAATGTGCTCATTAACCTCCTTAATTTATTTAAATTAAAATCTTCATATTATAGGTAATTCAAATAACGAAAATAGAAAACGCAGAGATGATTTTAGAATCTTTATTATGTTAAAGTTGAAATCTTATAATAGAAGTAAAATAGTAATATTTAAAAAAATATATTCTTTTCTGTAGTAGAGAAAAGTGGAGCTAAATTTTACACTCTTTTGACTTCTATTCATTCTTAACCTTATTAAGCAAATAGAATATAAAATTTATATATAATATATTACTGATATTTTACGATTCAAATTAAAAAAATATATTGAAGTAGATCGCTATTTATTTAGTAACATCTAGTGAACTAATATTTATAGAATAACGTAATATTTTAACTTCATATTAAAATTAAATAGTAATATTCAAGATGAAAGAATAGAATTGTTTAACACCCACTCCTTATTATTATTAAACATTATAAACGGGACAAATAATTAGACTATTAAATTAAATCTTGAAAATTTGCTCAACCTTCTGACTTTTCCCGTTTATGTGTTTACAGAAAACTTGGCACCGTCCGAGCTAAAGAAGTTGAAAAACAAGCAGAGGAAACAGCGGAGGAAGGCTGAACTGGAGAGACAGCAGGCAGCCCAGGCTCAGGAAAAGAGGGAGCAGCACAATAAATCGCGACAGCAAACCGATCCTGATCTGGAACAGCCTACGCTGGACGAGCTTATTCCAGAGAAATTAGAGAGGGTATGTAGTCTTTCTTTTCTTAGTACACTTTATATTAATCTACTACAGCAATATATCGCAGTCTGGATTATGATTTCTTCATTTCTTTCGATTTAGCAAGTATATCTATCTAGTTTTTTATAATTTAAAATGAAAGAATTTTCCAATATAAAATTACTGTGCTATCTTTATGCTTGCTAATTATATATAACATTTTACAAATGACTTCTTTCTTTATAATGAAGTTATTTTTCATTTTATATATATATATATATATATATATATATATATATACGTATGTATGTATATGTATATATATAGAGAGATTTTTAAATTTACATAGAAACAAGAATCTACTGAAAATTGTTATGATACTTGAAAAATGATAAACACTCATTAAAAATAAAATGACTGTACAGTTTATCGATTTAAAATACATTCATATTCCAAATCCTATCAAATGACACTGAAAAATAATCGGCACCGACGGTATTTCTTCCATTCGGATACATTGTCACCGTTTTTGCATAGTTTAAATAGCTTAAAGCATACTGTAGAGTAATCCACATAGCGGCTATCAATTTTGTAAACTTATTTATAGAATCACATTTT
Source organism: Eupelmus azureus (assembly GCA_030522685.1). Classification (NCBI taxonomy): domain Eukaryota; kingdom Metazoa; phylum Arthropoda; class Insecta; order Hymenoptera; family Eupelmidae; genus Eupelmus; species Eupelmus azureus. Next base: position 23,065 of record JAPYZA010001096.1, on the reverse strand, counting down.
TTATTAAAATTTCATTATGTTAAGTTTATTTGAATTCGATATAGTAATTTTTCTTGCTTACGATAATAATATAAATACATATAAATTTATAGAAAATAAATCTTAAAAGATTTTCATTGTTGTTTTTTTTTCGAAATTTACAAAAAGGTGAACCACGTTTATTCTCGTTTAAGTAGTAATTAAAAACATATAAATAATTATTCAAATTACATGTTTAAGAACCGTTAAAAACATATTTTTATTCTGAAAACAATGTTACTTATAATTTATATAATCGCAAATGACTAATATTATCACAAGAAAATTTTTCATGACCTGTTAAAAAAATATAATTTGATATACTCTAGTTGTTAGAAGAATATTATATCTTTGAGAAACGATTCAGCTTTGTCAGCTATTTTCTAGTACTAAAACTAAAATTAATTTATATACGTTCTTATTTTTAACGAATAAGCAGATTTATGACATATTTTCACGTACATATATTAAGGGACTGAAAAGACTTTTTCTTTATTTATTTATTTATTATCGCATTAGTTACCAATAATTTTTCTTTTTGTTATAACTGTTAAAAATTAATTTTTCATAAATTAGTAACAGAACTGTTAAAGAAAAAGAATTTCCATTTTCATCTTTTATTATTTGTCTAAATATATAGATCGATGTGTACTATTTTCTAGCAACAGTTTGATGTGTACTGCTATTCGATTCAACAGTCCAAATAACTCAAGAACCAATACGTATCTATTTAAAATCGTAAAATTAAACTTTTTAATTCTATATAAAAACTTGAAAGTGATCTTTTTATTTTTGATAAATATTAACTAATTTTTAGTGTATTGATCGTGTTGATGTTTTGACGTTACATTTTTTTTTATATAAAACTTGACCAATTTTTAAAAATGTTTAGACATTTTAAAAAATAAATATTTTCGTTTATTTTCAGTATCTATTATTTAGTTTACTGTCCATTTTTAATTTCTGAAATTCTACCGGGATTAAATTAACCATTTTTACCTCAGTTCCAATCAAGTTCAGTTTAGTAATTTTATCAATTTAAAATTGGTTAAAAGAAAATATAAACTCAGAGAGATTGGGTCTATTATTTATCAAAAAGATTAAATTTTCACACTTCAATAATAGAATGAATAGAAGAATCAAAAAAATATTCAATTTAATTAAATTATTAATTTCTTTACGAATTCGTTTGTTTTATAGATCGAGGATCCATTGGAACAAGCGATTAAATTCCTTACTCCCTTACAAGAGTTGGCTGCCAATAGAATAGATACTCACCTTATGGCTTTCGAAATATACATTCGTAAAGGTAAATTACTTTAATTGAAATAATTATTTTTATTTCCAATTTAACTATAAGAAAAAACCGAGTTTTTACATGCCTTATTTCTTAGAAATAAAAAAAGGAAAAATATAGCTCATTAAAAAGGTTTTTTTTTAGTACTTTACTGAAATGTTATCATACAAAATTGATAAAATAGAAAAGAAGGATATATTAAAGGACTGAAAAGACTTTTCCTTTATTTATTTATTTATCATCGCATTAGCGACGATGTACATATGATGTATACATAAAGATATACACTTTTAAATGATATTTTTACTTTTATACTTCGGTACGAAATTCGCTCTATCATATAATTTATTATTTAAGTATAATTATGCACAGGTAATTTCATTTCTTTAAATCTCGAATCATATTTCAATATGTAAGTCCGTTTCTGTGAGGCATTGGAGTGCATTTTTTAAATTCGATTTTTCGTATGTATCAGCAAATGTAGTTATTACTTTCTCTTCATTTAAAAAAGGCCTTGCATATATATGTTTATAGATTTACGAGGTGGTCTGTTGTTAAGTGATATTGACTGAATGCGCTAGTCGGTTTTAAAATGTTTAGTGATTCTGGAGGCAATGTTAGTCTTTGTTTATTATTTTTTTCTAAGAGTTTACACATTGCACGTGTCAATGAAATAGAGTGAAAGTTTTTAGGTTTGTTCTTATCTTTGCCTGGCTTCAGTATAGACACAACTAGTGCGATACGCCATTGTTCTGGTAACTCTTGTTTTTTCCATATGTATAGCACTAGAAAATATTTTTTTGCAGAAGTCAGCAAAAGTATAAGCTTATTATGAATACGATTCGGATTTGGATTATGGGAAGTGATCACTAGTTTTTATCATTAAGTGTAGTTTTAATTAATTAAAATTATCGTAGGCCTTTATCTATTATTAGCAATACCTTTTTTTTATTATTATAAACGTTTTTAAGAGAATTCTTCTCATTCACGTAAAATATTCTTCTTTTGTTTTATTATAATTCAAATTCTATAAATAATGTCAATTAGATGTCTTTTTAATGTGATATATCAGAGGTTGGGAACCTAAAGTCATAAAACCCATAGTATAAAGTAATGAAAAAGTTTATTTTTCTCCATTTTTTCCTAACTCATTCATCTGATCCGCAGGTAAAACCCTTCTGATGCTGCGGTCGATAATGCGCGCGTTGGGCATCCAGCCCGACCATCCAATGCTGCACGCCTGCCTGGTGCGCTTCCTGCGCCACGTCAAGACCACAAACCTCGACGGCATCGTCGCTGAGGTCATCAAGCGCCAGACCTCCCAGATCTTCAAAACGGACACCGTCGAGCAGTTCAATCTGGACTTCCTCGAGCGACACTCGAAGTCCCTGCCGCACCTGCTGCAGGGCGCGCGGATGCTCTACCTCCTGGACCCACACTCCCAGCAGCGAGCCATCGGCTTGGCGAGCAACCTCGATTCCAGCCTCCAGGGCATCAGCCTCGAGAGCTGCACGAAAGTCCTCGAGGCGCTGCGCAACGGCGACTTTGGCCTCTGCGAGCACGCGATAGCCGATTATACGGCCAAATGCCACGAGCGCTACCCCTACGCGACGGCGTTCCGTCCGCCAGGGTCGAAGCAGCAGCAGCAGCAGCAGCAGCAAGTGCTGGTTAACCATCAAGACGCGAAGGAGCAGCAGCAGCCCGCCTCGAACAAGTACTGATCCTGGCAGGGCGAATCCTGCACCTGCTACTGCCTCATCAGTGGTGTACGATGTAGTTAGGCGAAACGAATCGAGAGAAAAAGAGAGAAAGAGAGAGAGCGAGAGAGAGAGAGAGAGAAAGAGGGAGAGAGAGAGGAAAAGAGAGAACGAGAGAGAATGAAAGAGAGAACCGCTACTCGCTCTTCGATAGTGGACTCGTAATCTAAATAAACAAGAGAAAATAACAAAAAAAAATCACATGATTAATGTTTCAGAATTCTACAGATGGACTACTTTAAGAGAGATGTGTAAGACATTTATTGAGCAGGGGTACGAGAGTTGGGGGGTGGTGTGAGACACGCGATTTATATGAAAGTAAATGTAATTGTGCGCTGTCGAACGACTTTGTGAACAAGTTTGCGTCGCGCGCGTTTACCTACCACGTAATACTGTAAAAGGAGCTCGATGAATGGATATTTCACTAAATGTTTAAACGAGAGTAGAGAGAAAAAATAATAATGTAATATAATACGCGAACTGCTTTACGTCGCTAGTGTCGTCATAATGAAGAATCCAAGAACAAAGTGTGCTGGTTTATTCTAAACTAAAAACAGTGCAGAGGACGTAAAAAGCGCACGATTATTCTTAATAAATTGATACGGGCTCCGCCGATGTCGCTCGGCGCTCCTTAGATGAGTTTTAAACGGATGCGAGGTGATGGCAACGAGGGGGGTTTTAATAAAGGGCCGCCGAAAGAAGGACAGCGTTTAGCTAAAATTATCACGCGGTAAATCGAACGATATAAATGTCACAAAGAGATGAAATCACAAAATACACGCATACATACATACATTAATTAACTGTCGAGTCGGCGACGTGAGCTTTCCTTCTGTACATGAGTAAGAAGACTGGCCGCACTGGGGCTCGCCAATGGAGCTTCGTATAAACAAAGAATGGGGGAAAATTAAAAAAGCATGGCAGAAGGACGACGGGGTTTTAGTGTACAGGGTGCGTTGTGTATAAAATAAGAATGCGTAGGAAAATAAACGTTACTGTCGGTACAAACGGAACACAAGACTTGTATACAAATCGCAAAATGCGCTCCGTGATAAGAGAAAAAACGTTTCTACTCTGCGTTCGAGGTACACTGTAGCCGCAACGAATATATACCAAGTACCATGTTCTATCAGAAAAATTCATCACCGATCAATCGTATTTTTGTCAATTCACGACTTGCGCTTGTCTCCTTTACTCCGCCGATTTGTTTTTTCGTAAATTCTTCCTTTATTTTTTAAATTATGGATCACACTTTGTGTTTTCCAAGCTTCTGTTTTTCACAATTAAATGTAATGATGTGAAGAAATTAATTTTTCAATGAAATGCTTTGCACCTGTTTAACCAAGCATATTTTTTAATCACCTGTAACATAATGATTTGTTGATGACTATTTTAACAGCTTTCTATAATAATAATTGTATTATAATTTGAATCGCATTCAAAAATAAGTATTTAAAATAATGATGTATTTGCTATATAAAATGAATTTTTTCTAATTTGTTACTATACAAAAATTATTCGATTTCAGTTTTATCGTCGTTGTGAGATTTGAATATTCATTAAAAATTCAAAGTCCTAATGAATTTTCATTTCATTGCTACTTAATGTGAATATTTTTGACAAATGAAATAGTAAAACCTAGTAAAAAAAAAACATTATTAAGAAAGTCTGATTTGTAGATAGAATAAGGTACTGATTATTCTTCTGTCTTACGATACTTATAATACGGAGCTCTATTAAAATTTTCTTCAAATCTAGCATAAGCTGTCTGCGTATTGTACATACGCATAGAACCAAACATATTCTTCGTAATTGGAAATTACAGAAATACAATGAACTATCTGTAAACCAAATAATTACGAAAATTTTAATAAAAATGTAAGACTATCGACGTCTTTGTTAGAATCTAATCTAATCTTCCCACGACCTTGAAAAAATGATGATTTCTAATTGAATAATTGTAAATTATGCACTGCATATTCAATAACGAAAAATTCCTTATACTAAATTAATTTTTTTTTTTACAAAAGCTTAGAGTCATTATGAATTCCACGCTCCTGCTCATAAAAACTCGATATACAGATTTAATTCAACTTATAATTGTCTTTCATGTGACTTTAGACTCGGATCATCTTCTAAACCTTTGTACAGCATTATATAATTCTGAGTCTGAATAACTTTATAATAAATATTTCATAAAATAGTCAATTTTCTTTAAGATATTTGTACATTAAGGAGTGACATTTTTATATCTGTCTTTTTAAAATAAGAAAAGCATGCATTGATATCGTTATAATTTTATAATGAAATTATCTCAATAATAATTAATGTATCATAGAAAAACAAATATTATAAGTAGAAAATTTATAACTGTGGCACATTATAAAACATACAAAATTTTTTGAAGGTTTTTATTAAAAATTTTTTAAACTTTTCAAGTAGTAGAGACTGGAACCTATTGGCTGATTAAGGGTCTTGATTTATTAAAAATAATTTAGTATATGTCGATTTGTATTATTACTAGAAGTTAAAAATAAATAAGAATATTTAACACTACTATAGCTACACTGAAATAATGTAAATATGCTAATTTATGTCAATTAATCTTATTTGCCATTTATTACAATTAAATTGCTTTGTAGCCAATGTAGCTTGGTCTTTGCTACTTCTAAAATTTTTTATTTACACTTAAGAAAAGTATTGCAATCAAATAGTGATCGAAAAAATGGAAACTTCTTGAATAACCGCAGAAACTTTGATAGAGTGTATTACAACTTAGTCAATTATTATGAGGTTACTCATACAGTTTTTAAATTATAAAACATTTTTATTATAATTAATAGTATTGGTGGTTTAATAAGGTATAAAAGAATAACATAAAAAAAGTATTACTAAAATATTATTTATGCAAGTTTGTAGAATTTATCCATGAATAATTCCTTTGTTTCCTATACTTATAAAGAATTAAACATTTGCTCCGGTATGTTCAATAGAATTTTGAACATTATCATTTACAAATGTATTAAAAATATTAACTGTAACATTACAAAAACTTGATTTTTATTAAAGAAACAATCCTTAACAAATCCTAAAATAATTTCAACAAAAAAATATATTTACAAATATATTTAATTAAATTTTTTTAATTTTGAGTTTTATGGTACAACCAAGAATATCAGAATAAAACAGTTTTAAAAAATAAATTATTATTATTTTTTTTTACAACTTGCATCTAAAAATGATTAATTTAATTATTCAATTACATTCATATCTTTTTAGATTTTCGATTAAATGCATAAATTTTTTAATTCCTTCTCAACTTATAAATAAAGAAAAGATTTTTAAGATAAAAGTAATTAAATTAAAAAAATTGAGTAATCATAAACATTACTACTAAAAAGTTTAAAATGGATTTATACTTTTTTTAATTAAAATTTAGGATAATAAAAATATTGTAGTAATACGCTACAGAATGCATTGAAATTTCATATGCTTATGAATTAAACTCATCATTAATAATTGTTTTGTCAAAGAAGTGAATCACCGGTTTAATGTCGACTTAGATTGTGATTTATACACAAAATCACATGAAAACTGTCCAAGATAAGTTTTTCAATAATATACAGTTTCTGAATAAAGCATCACTCGCAGCAGTGTGGCAGATTAAACAGACAAATGTAGTTGCAATTTTTATTATTATCTAACTTTAATTTAACGATATTTTACATTTTGCCATTGAGATTTCATTTTGTTATTCACATCTCAAAAATAAAAAGAATTTTATTTATCCATGTTTACTTATTCAAACATAAAAGATAAAATCGTAACACTAAAAATTAATAAATTAATAGTTATTATTTTTACCGGCTATTTATCAACAGAGCTTAATATGTATTATATGTAACTTTTATTTATTTATTAGTATCGTTAAAAGTTTCGTTATAAAAATTTTGGAAGGAATCATTCTTTAAAAAATAAATATAATTTAAAAAAAAAATGATATCCGTTTCTTGAAGATTATATGCATTGTAAAAAATTAAAAAACTGAATAAAAAAATGATTCATATTTATTTAAAAAAAAAAAATAATATTTGTAGAAAAATAATAGGTATAACAACACTTATACGTATGATGAAAGACATCTAAACTTCAAAAAGTTTTAAGATTTAATTACCCCTAAAGTCCATTTCATTTTCATAAAAAAGATATTTTAAAATTAATTTAAATTAATGTCAGAAAACTTACATAAAATTAACTGAAAGTAAGTAAAATAACTTAATCCAGTAAGAATAAGTATGCCTGTTGTAACTATTTCATATTTTTAGTTAATATAGTTAGTATAGTTTCTTTTAACTCAATCAAATAAAATTACTTCATTTTATAGTAATATTTGTTTCACATAAAAAATTCACTCTAATAAAATTAAGACGTTTTATTATAATAATATTAAAAAATTGATGGAAAAATTATTCAAAATTTTTTAAATGAATAAAACAGGTAATACCTACTGTTATTGCTTTAAAAAGTATAAATGACGTTTTCTATAAATATCCATAATTTTATAATTTTAACTATAATTATTTTCTGGAAAACAGCAGCAATTATATGAACTGCAATATATGTGTGTAATAAATTGATTACATAAAATTTATTTATTTTGTTAAAAAATATGTACAAAATGATAGGCATTTCATTCAGCAATCAGTTATGTCACACTTATTAATATTAACGATAACCAAAGGAAATCAGTTTTAGTTTATGATAATATATTAAATGTGCAAATTCAATAATATTTCAATTTACTATCACAAACATTTTACAATAAAAATCAACCTCTTACACTTGCCACCTATTATAAATAACAGTGTTTTTAGAAAATTTTCTAAATCGAAAAAGCGATTTTCAGCAAACCAAGTTATTGTTATAATTTTTTTATTACCAACAATCTGGCAGTATAATTATTTTATAATAACAGCTTAGTTCATTAAAGATTGCTTTTTTAGTTTATAAACATTCATACCCATGAACAATAAAATTATCTGTTAAAACAGAATGTCTGCTTCAAACAGAATATTTTAAATTTGTAGGTGAAATTAGATCCTAATGCTTTGTTATTTCATTATATTTACATCACTATTAGTGGATATACTTATCAATTAGGGGCTAGCTTCTACTTCTAACAATATTTTACGATTTACAATGGGTAGCAGGTATATATTTCATTATTTGAATTATCCTAAAAATTGGTCCTAATAAAGACTAGTATTCTTCAAAAACTGTCCATTTTAAATTCTTATTTATTATCCTCAGTAATTTAAATGAATTGATTAAATTAAGTTTTAAACAACATCAACTAAAATGGATAGTTTTTGGAATATTTTTTATCAGGACTGATACGTCTTTATAAGTAATGCAAAGATATTAAATTATGCTGTGTCAAAATACCTAAAAAAAATTAAGTCTAGAATTATCTCATTATCAAGATTTGCTAGGCTTACAAGGTGATGGTGGTAACTGAGTTAATTCTTTCCAATTTATTTTATTAAAATCAATCACAATTTTATCATTTTTTGGTCTAATTTGGCTGCAAAAATATTATAAAAATGATTTAATAAAAATCTTTTATCGTAAAAGTAAATTTATTATAAATATTATTAATACCTGTATTCCACTTCAGCGGCATCAAACATTCTTTTTGCAGCCAATGTTGTGACTTTATGAGCATTTTCATCAGACATGTAATAAACTTTCTTGATTCCTGATTGAATAATAACTTTAGCACATTCATTACATGGAAATAAACCCACATAAATTGTGCAATTTTTAAGATTTTCAGAATGTTTGTTTAATATAGCATTGAGTTCAGCGTGGCAAACTATAAAAAAAAAACATTCTCATATAATTATTTTTATATGGTATTATTTGGTAAAATATTTTATAAAACATTAAGATTAATTATAATTAAAGTAATGTTTCAAGAGAGGTTGATAAAAACAAATTAATCTTATTGATTTCTAATGATTCTACCAGAAATCGCTTCATTTAAACATATTGGTCCTTTTCAATTAGTTATATTAAATTATACCGTAAAGAAATTTTGACTGTAATGGGTCGTTAGATTCTTTACTCCATGGAAACTGATCATCACTACAACCAATTGGAAAACCATTATAACCCACACCAACAATCTTTTTATCTTCATTGACAATACAAGCTCCAACTTGAGTACAAGGATCTTTACTACGCATCGCAGTAAGAAGAGCAACAGACATGAAATACTCATCCCAATCTAAATAATTTTCTCTTTTACAGTTGCCATTCCTAAAACAAATAATTGTATAAGTTTGTCTGAATATTATAAAAAAATTTACAGAATAAAATAATTAAAATAAACGTTTAATGAATTTATAGCAACATAACCTACAAAAATTTAAGGCTATTTTAATAATATTTTAATTAATTTATTTGTTTACCTTTTTTGAACTGTAGTATCACAGTTAAGATCTAGATTCATTTTATCCAGATTTAATTTATCTGCCATTGTCTTATTTTTAAGTAAGAGGATATTATAATAAAGCTTTTCGCGCCTTTTTATGTATTTGTATATATAGAAATAGCATTCTGCTTTGTTCAAATATTGACCCATCACGGCGCCACTTGCTTACAGCTTGCTCAGTGTTAGTACCTAGTTAGAACTAAAACTCTAAAAGTAGCAAAAAAATCCCTATATTCTTAAGTGAATTATCCCTATTAGATACACACTGGCGAAAAGGACTTGGAATTTTTTTGAAAAGTCAGCAAAATAATAAACTTAGGTGATTCGTAGAGATCAACAGAGTCATTATTATTTATCTAAGTATAGAGTATTTTTGTACGTAAAAAATGTACTATAATATGCACACGACTATTTAACTTTTTTCTCGCAGTATATACAGGTCCCATGTAATTTTTGAGGTACTGATTCTTATTCTATGTATGTAATTTAATATAAGACTTTAACACAAAAACGCTATACACGGAAATATACAAGATTTATTTATAATCAAACATACAAGTAAATTACACATTTGTTTTACCAACCAGAGCTCGAAAAACTCTGAGAATAGGATGAGGCCGGGATAGCTCCATGCTCTTAAAGCCCGGAGCTTGAGCTTTCAGGTTCTCGGCACCGCAGCTTTCGGCCAAAGTCAACGTATTGTGAGCCGAAGACGAGTACTGCCATCACATAAGGACAGAAAGGTCTACTTGTCCGTGGCACATACAGTATGTACTTTATGTAACACAAGCATTGATTTTCGAGTTTTGTTGGGCATAAAAAGCGGGGGTAAAGTGATTATTTTTAGACTCGGCAGCCCATTCTATTCAAATTAATATTTTTTAACGTGTATAGTCATATTCTAAAGCTCTTATTTCATGGTAAGTACGTTGTCGTAAGTCGAAAAATGTAAATTGAAGAACTTTGACAGTAATTTTGCTTAGACGTGAAATAACGAAAATAACGCGCTTTTACAGTTTTGATTTAAATTATTTGTTAATAAAAAAAAATTTTTTTAAATCATGTGTACAGCATTTTTTTTGTCTATTATATGATCCACATAACAAGAAAAAAAGGTCGCAGAGGTGTACCTCAACATTTCTTTTTTTAAGTTTTTGAAACAGCTGTTTAAAACTTCTAGTTTTGAAAGAAAGTCTCTGACGGAGGTTGCCAGTCTTGAATGGACGATATTTTTAGGGCTGTAGAGGAGGTTCAGGTGGGCGGATATTGGAATGGCTTCATTTTTTGTGGCGAGGAAAGAAGTTAAATTGTGAAACATTATATTTTAAACTGGAACTAGTGGTGGATTTTGGGCACAATAATTAACTAATGAGATTAAAATGTTGGTATTGATTTAGAATTATCTAATATTTGAAAAATAAAATATTTTAATTTATTCAATATAAATTATGTATACTCATACATCTATGAAAAACTTAAATTTACAAACGTAGATATGTACAAATTATAATAAATAAAATAAGTCAAATAATCTTCTACGCACCAAGATATAAACAGATAACTCCTTTATTAGTAAAAATTGACTCGTATTATAGTCGAAACTAACATATTTGCTCATTTTTTCATATTTATACAAGGAAAAACTCAATCTTATTATTAAATAATGTTTATATTGAATTTAACTATATTATTGCGTCAAATTATATTGCGCACCTCTTCCTCATGATTAACGTGTAGTCCCCTCACCCCACATCAGAATAAAATAAATTAAATAAATTATATTATAAATATTTACTATTATGTTATAAAGTTAATTCTTACTGATATAAATAGTATATACTATATGATATTATGTTAATTAAAATAATATATAATTATTATTGTTTCGATTACAATTATATTGACAAATTTTAATTAAAACATTTAAAATATTACTCGCTTTGACATATTTAAATGACTTCGTATATAGATCTAATATTAATCGCATTATGCATAAACTTTATTTTTAGGAATATGCTGTTTATAAGCAAGATTCTGAGCAAAATCTAGATTGAGATGATCGGTGACTGTAATAACTGTATTTTTATATTTTATACCACTTTTCAAGCGATTTACTAAATCTAATAATAATAAGCTACCATGATTGTATAATGAATAATCGTTAATTACGTTAATCTTAGAAGCAGATTCTTTGTAATTTATAAATCTACTCAATCTCTCGGAATTCTCCGGTAAGTATATGTATAAAGACTGAATATTTGATGGTTCTAGTTCTTGCATTATATCAATCGTATTTAATATATCAAATTCTTCTTGATTAGTAGTACTTTCATTATTTATAAACCATTTCGTAATATGATTCATTAAGTTTGAATTTTTAAAAGCTAATAATTTAGTCCCTATGACGTTAATAAGATTATTTAGGAATGAAGATTCTATATTACTAGAAGCAGTACTTGCCATATGTACAGTGTCTTCATCGTAAGGGAATTCATCATACGGGAATTCATCATCAGTTAGAATATAAGGAGTTGGAGTATTATATTCTTCTTTATTATGAAATATAGGTAGTTCTTGGTCTGAATTTTGTTTAAAAAAGTAACCTGCATTATTTAAGTGAGAGATAGTATTATCTAAAGAATAATATTTATCCACATTTTGGCACGTATTAGGATCTTGATCTATATATTGGCCACGACCTACTAACTCAAGATCTATTTCATATTTTTTATATTTTGATAATGGCTTGAACTTTCTAAAATCGTTAGTCAGCTTTATTTGCCACATCGCATATGGGCTTAGTACGGGATCATTAGTTTGTATCTGATTAGTTGCCGAATTTTTTTTTAATGGATCATCACAATTATTTGTACAATAATGGTACGGTAAAGATAGTTTATTACTAGTAATAGAATAAATTCCCTTATCACATTTATAATAAGAATTTCCTAAATGGGTCATATTTACTAAGAGGTCTTTCAAGTCATCATCTAGTCGTTGTTGTATGCTATTATTTGCTGATTTCAGACGGATCCCTATTTGATTAAACTTTACTGCATTTTCTTTTATACCTTGTGTAATATCAGCCTTTACAGTAATTTCTTCACCTTCTAATAATTTTGATATTACGTGTTTATTCGTAGAATGCTTCCATACGTAAAACGGTAATGATCGTTCTCTTTCACTATTAAACACTGCTTCTTTCCAAATATGCGAATGAAAGTCTGGTACAGTTGCATCGTTTTCATCTATCTGTTTTACTATTTTCTCAATTGTTGATGAAGCTTCCGATATTAATGTTTCAGTATCATTTGATTTAAGTGATTCTGGTAAATTGAATTTTCCTAGATATGAATCTGCAAATGGAAATATAGATAGTCGAAATGCATTCATTGCTAATTCATATTTCTCTAAAATAAGATTCGATTGAATAACTTTTCTTAAATTATCAATAGCATAATTTAATTCTTCATCTTTTTCAGTAATCCCCAAGGCTTTATCAGAATTAATATTTGCAATATAAGCAGCTAATTCTGCTTTATCATTATAGTCTTCTATTCGATTATATAGGTTAATCATAATGGCCATTCCTTCCTCCAACTTATCCAAACAATGCATAAAATCTTCTTCTATATCGAAACCTTTAATCATTTTTCGTAATTGAATTTTGACATCCTTTATAGTGCTTTGTATTTTCCATTTACTTATATCAAGAGCAACATGAGATTGTTGTTGTAAGTTGTCGGTTATTGTTGTTACATTACTCTTTATGCTATCACAAATGGGCAATATAATATTGTATATATTTTTTTCAAACTGCATCAATTTATTTATACTTTCATCAGCTTTTTTTATAACGTTGCTTAAAGTATTTATTTCTTTTTCATCACCTCTAATTTTATTGTATACCTTAAGTGATACATCACCTATACTTACAAGATTTTGCAAATGCTCTATCTTTTTTATTCTTTTATCAGACATCGAATCTTTATTTTTCAAAGCCTCTTTTTTACTTTCTAGCAATTCTGTGACATCTTTTCGCATTGTTTGTATTTTATTTACAGATTCTAGTTCAAAAGTAAACTTCTTGTTTATTTCTACATCTAATACCTTTATTGTATCTTCCACTTTAACTTGCATTGTTTGTATAGTATTTGATTCATCATCAGGAATTTTTTTTAATTCTTCGTTTACATCATTTAATTGTGCTTTGAAAACGTCCTGCTTAGCTTTGAACTGTTGTGATACTTTCTTTAAATCAGTATCAAGTACACTAGGCAATTGAGCTACTTCCTTGAAATCTACACTTGAATCATCCAAAACCAAAGAATCAGAAACTACACTGTATCCTGTAGATACAACTGAGCTAACTGCTGTTCCTATTGGTCCAGTAAAGCTCAAAAATTGGCTTGCAACTTTAACAATACCTAAAATTTTGTTTATCGCTAATGCATTTTCTAATTTTTTTTGTCGATCGATAAGTTTTGTTCTATTTTCTTTTTCTTTTTCTTGGAGAGCAATTGTTTCATCAATTAATGATTTCAAATTATCATCCATTTGATTCATCTGTTTATTTATTTCTGGTATGATTTGTATATCAATAAATTGCTTTGCTTCAACTTGTTTAGCCTGTATTTCTTGTTGATATTTTCTTTTAAAATTATTTATTGTCGATACCTTATTTACTTCTTTTAACTTGGTGATATCATCTATCCTTAATTTTAAATATTTCTCTAAATTTACAACCAAGTTATCAATTCCATTATTAGTAAGACTGCATATTTTACTTAAAGTTGCTGTATATAAATAACTAAGTACTTTTTTATTTTCTGCGGTATCTTTGTTAGATGTATGAGAGAGAGAGTTGTCAGCATATTGGGTAATTCTGTGTAATAAAGACTCATAAAATGGTAAAAACGGAAGATTTTTATGCATTTTAAAGAACTGATCCTCTAATCCTTGTAGTTCGTTAACTAATCCCGAAGTATCATATAAGTCTATCACTGCTTTATGGTTTTCAAATATGTCTAGGAATTCTCGTAATGCAGACTCTCTTATATTATTGTTTAAATTTTCTCTCAAATAGCTTTTATATTTATTAATTGTGAACGATGGATTACGAAATGGCATGGACTCTGGTTTTTGTATACCTTCAGCATTAATGCCAATTTTTCCCTCACTTCCATTACGTTCCCAACGATCAGAGATTACTTGTGGATTACTTAGCCAGACTTCACTAAAATATGACGATGTACACGTTGCTAATATTTCCTTTCCGGATCTCCCACCTATACCGCCCTTCCCTCCAGCACCACCATGTCCTACTCTTGAGTCTTCAGTGCTATTGTGTTTTGATATTTCTTCGTTATTATTTAAGGCACTTATAATAATAATATTTCCTGCATAGCCTCTATATCCCGGCCTTCCACCGTGGCCACCGTCTCCTCCAGGTCCTCCAGCTTTTTGAGGAGAAAATAAGTAATAACAGTCTTGCGTACTTGGAGCACCTTGTATTGCTGGACGCAATTCAGCATCACAGCTTTTTCTAACGCAATTATAATTGTAACCACCTTTACAGACATCACAAGTCCTTGGTTTATCTTCTAATATCGTTGGATCTGTACCATTTGGTCCAGGAGAACCGTCACCACCGTCTTGTCCTGGACCACCTTTGCCTCCAATAGCATAAATATGTAAATTTCGATCCTGATAGAAAGTATTGCCAATACCTAAGAAATGTCCAGCGGAACCTCCTGGTTTTCCTGGTTTACCGTCGTACCCTTTCATACCGAAACCAATACCATTTTTTGCTTTTGCTTCGTTATGGGCTGCTCCAGGTTTACCATCTAATACTATGAAACGTTCATCTCCAATTACTTTCCGTACAACTTCCCATGATGGTGCTATTATAGAAAGTGTAAATGTTCCAGACACATCGACGTCAATAAATACTTTATTTAATGCGAAAATTTCTATAGATTTTACATCAGAAAAATTTGGATGCTCTTTTGCTTCACTAAGTTTAACATACTCTCCCATTATTCGTAAATTATGAGTATTACCATCATATTCCTTGGTCGTATTCTGTAATGACAAATCTAATAATTTATTAAAATTTTTTAATTTTACCTCATCTATTGCTATATCTTTAATGTTATTAAAAAATTCATTCATTGGGTTTTGAACCACTTGTTCTGTAAATTGTTTTAAATTTTCCTTAATTGTTTTTATTTGATTAGTTTTAATTAGATATTGAATATTATTAGCTATTTTTGTATATCGACTAATATCTTGTTGCCTATCATAATCGGATAAAACAATATGTATGTCAATTAAAAAATTGTACCATCCTTGAGAATCTTCTAAGTATTTAACAACATATGTTAATCCTTTAGCCCATTCCATTGGTTCAATAGACATTTGACTACGGCCAGCATTAATAAATTTCAAATAATGAGCATAGTCTTCAATGTTCAAAAAATTTTCATTTGAGATAGTGATTTTTAAATTTACAATATTTATAATCATTTGTTCTATCAAATCTTCAGGTTTAGTGAATTTGGCTGTTATTGTTTTTGATAGAGTATCATATGCGATCTTAAGTTTTTTATATAACTCATAAATATCATATGATTGTTTTTCTAGCAAATCGTAATACTGTTGAATTTCTTTTCCAATATTTACTATGGAAGAACTTATACCCTCATTTATTTTTTCTACTAAATCGGAAACTTGATTTTTAAAAACTGAAGATGTATATTGAATATTATTATCCAATATATTTTTTAATTTTTTTTTATCACACTGTAGTAATGTAATTTTGTTTACTTGTCCAAGTCGATTAGGTCTTCTAAATATACCAATTCTTATGAAATTTTCATTTTTTTTTTGTAATAATATATCTATGAACTTTATTGAATTTTCAATGAATTCTTGATTATTTGAAGGACTGGAGTCTAAGTTATTTTTTATATTTTTTAAGGAATCCGCGATTTCATTTATAAGATTTTTATTTGATACTAGACCTTCATTTTCAAGTTCTTTCGTACAAGGTTTCATTCTTTCATCACTTGTGTTTTTCTCAATTATTTCTTTTGTTCTTTTTTTATTATCTACTTTAGTAACTACAAGAACAATGCTACCTTTAAATTTTTGGATATCGTTAATTGTGTCAAAAACTTGACTGAGAAGCAGCTTTAAGTCTGTCTCGAATGAAGTATAATCTACAGTGAATACTAATTTTATTGTTTCAGCAGAATCTATGATTTTTCTTATGAAATAAGTTAAAGATATTTTGTGCGTTATACTTGTACTATCACTAAATCCTGGGCAATCGTAATATGCTACGTCTTTTTTAGAATCCACGACTAATTTAGGGAATGTTGTTACAGAAGTAGAAAAATCTTGATTAATTTTATTATTTTCGTCTGTTATAGTATAGACACCAATGTCTTCATCTTCTTCTTGCTGTGATATTAAATTATCGTCTTTATCAGAAATGAATTGAGTGAAAGTACTTTTTCCGGATCTCGTGTTACCTAATATTAATACCACATTTTTCAATGGATTTCCTTGAATATACTCATCAGCTTTTTTAAGAAAATCTTCTATATCTGAAGTATTACTTGAATTTACCATTTTTCAATGAAATATTCCTAAAAAAAAAACAATTATTAATCATTTATTTTAGAAATAAATATAACAGAAAACAGAAAAAATTCGATTTTTGAGCTATCTAATGCTACTTTTTTAAGTGGGTCAACAAAGTATTCGAAAAAATAAAATAAACACAAAACAATTTAATCATAGATGCATACATTTTTAAGCAGGTAATTGAATAACCCTTTATGGGGCATTGAGACGAAATTATCTAAAATGATCTCATGCAGTAGGCGAGTCAAGTTACTTTACATTGAGAAAAATATTGAGATAAAATCTTGGTTCCATTTTGCTATCTATCGCAATAAAACTGAATGTTTTCATTGCATTTTTATATATAAATAAGTCATCTTTTAGTACTTATATCAGTACTAACGCCCGTATTGACTATTATTACAAATACATATATAACAATAAATATTATAACAATAATAATTACTAACAACACTAAAAATAAGGTTCTTAAAGTAACTTTTTACTGTCAGATAGATCATTGGTTCAGTAATACAGAATCCGACTGACATAATGAAGGACCTATATACCTCGCTTCGCTCGGGCGCAAACGCCCCCGTGAGGCTGAAATCACTTTCTCGCACTAGTATGGAAATGTACTATTTTGATACTCCGTGCGTTAAGTTCGGTTTCGCGTATGCTCGAATAAAAAAGTGTACGCTAAATCTCACTTTGTGCACGTCGTATCAAAAAATACGGTTCGATAAATGAGCGAAAAGGTGATTTGAACCTCGTGAGGTATTTTCACCTTCACTTCACACAACGTCCATGCAAGGCTAAAATCACTTTCTCCCTTTCTCCTACTTGTAATGACATGTACTATTTTGGATACACAAAAACTTTTCTAGTTATTCATGAATTTAAAATATTCGCGGTGAACTAATTATTAAAAAATTGTTCTATTTTAATCATGTTACTAGAGACAATAGAGTTCTCGAAGAAAATCTCATTGCTTGAAATGATTTTGTTGGTCCTATCTACTAAATAATTTAATCCATTAGCCGACATACGAATTGTAAATATAATTTTACACAATTAAGTTATTTGAAGCAAGTAGTTCATTTATTTCAAATAGCTTTATATTGTTTCTCGTAATTCGATCTTTTGAGTACTCGCATATAAGTTTTTATGTTTTTATACAACTTACATCTTATGGAAATATTCACATCTTATTTTATTTTACTACAATTTGTGAAAGTAAGTTTTTATCCTTCACAAAGTAAGTGTACAAAGAAAATTTTTGTAATAAAATTTTTATTTGTGTAATTTTTAAACTTATGTAATTTTTAAACTAGTTTACATAAAGATAAATATTCTCAAAAAACTGAAAAAAAGTTGAAATAATAATTTTACTTTTTTAATTTTATTTTGAAATTTCTACTTTTAAAATGTTAATAAACAGTTTTTTATTTAAATTTTATAGACACCTGACATACTATTTTAAAATTGTATTATTGTTTCGCATAAATATTAAAATGTCCTATGCAGTAATATTTTTTGTAAAGGAATGACTAATAAAAAAAAATAAAATGAAATTATATTATTTTTCTTAAAAATTTTAATTAAGCTGATTTTAAAAAATACGAAGGAATTAGGTATTTAAAATTATCATTTTAAAGTTGATTTAATTTAGTCCTTTTTATGGATTATTCTACGATGCTATCTTCTAAACTATAATATTGTAAAGATGATGAGTAATAATGTACTACGATAATAACGTTTTATAGAAATAATTAAAATTCAAGGAACTTACTACTCTTGCTACTGCAATAGTCTTAGGGGTTACTGATCTAAGATACTGAATTTTCGTAAAAAAAATTATATTATTTCTGCTGCTTCTTTCGCTCTAACAAGTCGTAGGAGTTACTGTTTTAAAGGACTGAATTTTTATAAAAAATGTTAGCTATTTTATATGTTGTATTACAGAATGTTATCATCGTAATAAAATATTATGTGTTCTAAATATATTTTAAATTTACAAAAAAAAAAGAAAAACAATAGTATTTCATGGAACAACACCTATGTTTAACTAATTTGAATATTAAATAATGCGTGTTTGTGGACTAATAATTCTTATTTTAAATACATAATTTTAAGTACACTGAGATAAAGACACGGTTGATTTGAAAGTACCATTCTATAAGTATATCTTGACTAAATATTCTGTTGTTTTATTGGAAACCGCAAAATTGATTCAATAGAATATTTTAATAATTTAAACAATCGTACATTTGAAGGTTTAAATAAAATAGTTCTTACGAAATTTCATGTAGCAATTTTATGTAAACGAACGGTTTCTCAATATCTTTTAAATTTGAAAAAAAACACAATAACATCTATGTTTAATCAATTTGAATATTAAATAATTTGTTTTTAAGTACTAACAAATGTCAACTGTTTAAGGATTTCCTGGTAGATTCTGATTCTATCTTAGATTGCAGATTCTTAGACGCTAAACAGTTATTAATTGCAGTAAAATTGGTTACCTACATGTATCTTTGCATATTTTGACACGCGTGTGAACGTCGATAGTATATCTTGTGAGACCCTTTTCAACCTATCGAAGCAAGTGTAGCGAGGGCGAAAAATTTCACACAAAAAAAAACATTTTTTCGCCACAGCGGGCCGAAAGCGCCAACTTTCCGTCCTGACCTCAAACATACGCACCTCGGAAGGTAAAATGGCAACCCCATAACACATGTTCGCCTTCGGCTCGGGTGGCAATTTACACGTGCTATGGACTCGCCAATTCTTTACCTCCCACGGTGCGTAATATACTATATTGTCCATTTTTAATTTCTATTTCCTACTTTTGACAACATTTTACTTAAATGTTTGAAATTCTACCAGGGTTCTCATCTTAAATATCTGAGATCCGCGTTACAGATCTTGATCAAATTTTGGGATATGTTTTTAGGTACTAAAATGTGAACAAATTAATTTTACGATCTTTCACTTTTGAATACTTGAGTTATGGGCATTTGCAGTCTTATTTTAAAGAAAATAAGAAAAATATACTTTTACTTAAAATGTGAATAATTCAGTCTAAACAAATTCTTAATAAATTTTTAATAAAATAACATAAAATTAGAGAAAGCAGGCTTCAATTTGCTGTTTTCAGAATAATAAAATAATTATGTAAATATATTATGTTATTTTGACGGAAATCGCAGTATTTATTCAACAGAGTATTTTAATAATTTAATCATTTATATATGTATTTGAAGGTTTAAAAAGAATGTTTCTTTTTTTTTTTCATTTGATATTTTTTCTCTTTTTTTCTTATACTTGATTTTATTTTTTAAATATTTTTTATGTTTTTTATATTTTCATGTTTTTGACTCATTTTATTATTATCTTAATTTTAATATTTATTTTAATAATATAAATGATTTTACTTGGGTAGGGATATACAAACTCGAGGTCAGAAAGCGTGAGTCTTACCGTCAATGTCATTGAAATATCGTGTGTGGTATGAGTGGATATCAAACAATCTATTGCATATTTGAAACTCTAAGTAGAAAAGCAAAAAGTCTAATTCAATATTTATTTTAACTTTGTAATTTGAGTGTGGTTCATTAATAGACCGGGTATTTATTATATTTCTTAAATGATTACACTATTCTAAAAATTAAAATAGCTAGTTACGATTATTAGGTGGAAATTAATTTAAATTTTAGTTGTTCGTCACGTAAATACCTACAATTTTAAGAATTTCAATTTACTTTTTTGAGCAATAAATTTTTACAAGGTCAAATCTAGGAACTTGTGAATTTTTTTAATTCTGTGAAATAAACTTTGAATTTACATATTTGAAAATCTAATATTGTGTGGTACCAAATTCTCAGATGTGAACATTTGCCATTTTGATGCCTACAGTACCGAAAGAGTTTGAATAATATCACTTGTACTATTATTGGCTGTCAATAGAGTCTTCGAAGCGTCACATCCGCCTTTTGGAATAAACGCAATATGCTTTCTAGATTCGTATAAACTTCAATTTCATTAGAAAGATCATGCGTATTTAAGCCTAACTTAATCAAAAGAATAATCAGAAAATGACAGCAGTTTAGAGAAACAACTATTATTAACTAATTTTGATTTCTTGACAGGAAAACTAATTCTCAAATTTTTCAAAAATACTTTGATATGACACTATGAAATTATATAGCGAAATTATTAGCATTTATAAAATTATTAATGGTAAACTCAAAATTATCGTTGATAAATTCATAGTCGATCATGCTCACGATTAGAGTTAAGGCAAGGTCAGAGGCATCATAAAAGTCAATATTTAGAGAGTCATAATCAGATATTCCTTCTTCAGTCAGAAAAAGTGGTATCTTTAAGACAGCGAAAATATTTTCAGGAGGTGCAAGCTCCTATTCGGTAGTTGCTGTTGCTGGAGTCGCTTGTGAGCGCTACGTTATCCTTGCTGGAAGTGTAAACCCCCGTTCGGCTGTTGCTGTTAAAGGCGTCTACGAAAGCTGAGTGGCATTAACTGAAAATGCAAATTGTTTCTTGTTTACCATTGTTGAAAACAATTTAGAGCGTCATTTTTCTCGAATGCGGAAGCTTCTGCTCCGCTATTGCTATGTAGAAGACACAAACTCGGACGATGGATGGACGGACTGTAATCGGTGGTGACTAAACTGAGGCTATCTCAGTAATCACTTCGTGTGAGATCGTCAGAATAGATGTTGACAGGTGTTATCGTTTCCGACCGATGCTGAGGTATGTATTGATTTCTCATGATTCTCGTTTCGGGATAAGTATATCCAAAGAAACCCTCTTCTTTCGCTCTCTCTCTCTCTGTCTCTCTCTCTCTCTCTCTCTCTCTCTCTCTCTTTGTCTCTCTCTCTCTCTCTCTCTCTCTCTCTTTCTCTCTCTCTATCTCTCTTTGTTTCTCTGTCTCTCTCTTTGTCTCTCTCTCTCTCTCTCTTTCTTTCTCTTTGATCTATAATTATGTATTTTTATATTAGAATACAAATGTATACGTCGAATTACATATCGCTTAAATAAGTTTTTTATGAGCAAGATTTATTTAATAAGTGCATAAGTGCAAGTCATTACTTTACAATATTTTTGTAAAAAAATGAAATCAGTATAATTGTTTAAATAATTTTAACTTTAATTACTCAATTGATGTGCTTATATAACTGTAAGGAATTAAACTCTTTTTTGCAACACCTTGGGTAAAAGTACCACATTATCTCCCGGCGCCGGAAATTGAATGTGGCACCTTTACCCTAGGTGTTGGAGAAAATAGCATATGCAACTCGGGACGTAAAATGGCGACCCGCGTGGCATAATATACTATTATTATTTGATGTTCTATCTACATACGTGAACAAATATTCAATATCATCATTTTTTCAAATATTTGTTTCAATATTTAAATTTATACATTAAATTAAAGTGATATAAGCCGTTTTTAGAATTACTAAAAATATTTTCATGTTAATTTCATAATCGTTTATAATTTTTCTGTTTTCAACCTTGTAACATGTTTGTATAAGCGTCTAATTTTAAAGAACGTGTGTTTGAAAAAAATACAAAGAATTCCGAACTACTCCAAGAGTTGTTTTTCTGATTTTGATCGGAGTTGACAAAGCCGCTGGAGAATTAATTAATTATTTATTGATAAATATCTAATAAATGTTCACAAATTGCTAACTCTGATTCGTTCTTAGGACCTTTCGGTTGGACTGCCTCGAACGAACTCTTTCGAATGGAATTTTATATACCGTCACGTAATTTAAAACAGAGCGATCTTTCGTTAATTTTTTCCAAGAGTTTATTTTACTTGCGACTACCACCTCGCGC
>JAPYZA010001095.1:0-23041 GCA_030522685.1 Eupelmus azureus | reverse complement strand
ACTTATAATAAATTTGTTTAACATAAAAAATATGATTGGTAGATTCAACAGCAGACTACATAAATGGAGGTGAAGTAATTGATGAAACAACTGGTCTACATTTAAGTGGATTACGCTGTGTGACTGTACTTATTGGTGCTTATTTTCGGAGCTCTGGTTTACCAGTAATAGGAGTAGTTAATCAACCATTTTATACTCAAACAGAAACTAAGTAAATTAAACACATAGTTTTAATTTAGTCTTAATTAATTTTATTTATGTGTGTATTTTATTTATTTTATTTTATTTTATTAATGTTTAATTATTAAGTTATTATTTTATTATTAATGGCCATTCCAATATTTATCCAATATTTATATAATTTGTATTAAAAAAACGTTTAACACACTAAAATATTTTGAAAGACTGATTATATCAAAATAATTGATATAAATTACAGTATTACAATATTGTAATAAATATTTGAAATTTGTTTTTGCAATACTAATTTTATGTAAAAAAAATCTAGCATATATTAATTTACAATAATTTATATTTTAAGATGGAAAGGAATGTGTTATTGGGGTTATGCAGACAACAATACATCTTGCTGTTCTATTCGTATTAAAGAAGGGACATCTAGTAATGTAGTTTTAATCAGTAGAATTGAGGATCCAACAATAAAGTCAAAATTACAAGAAGCTCAATATAGAACTGTAGAAGCTGCAGGAGCAGGTTATAAACTAATAAGTGTTGCACTTGGATATGCTGCAGCTTATGTACTTTCTAAAAGCTCTACTTATAGATGGGATATTTGTGGTCCTCATTCTATACTACAATCAGAAGGTGGAGGTCTTTTAGATTTCAACAAATATACAACCAATCAAGATTGCTGTGATGCTACTATGAAGTATTCTAATATTGATAGTGAAGTTTCGAATGATGGTGGTTTGATTGCTTTTAGAGAAAAAGAAACTTTAAATGTCTTAACAAATGTTCTGTGTTAAAAATATTAATTATGTGGATGGAGATTATTCAAATAAGTGATTGACATTGGTCTTATACTTATAAAAACATTGACATATATTTTAATATCTATTTAAATAGAAAAAATTGTTTACATTCGGTTTTAAAGAAGTTTTCTCTTATATATTTCATCTTATATTTATAAATTTATTATATTTTTCTAAAATTAATAAATAGATATATTTCTTAAATTTAATAAGAATTTTTATGTAAAAAATCTTGTATCTAATTCAGTTTTAATCAAGCTTTCTAATTGATCTAAGATTTTAAAACAGAATTAGGAAGATGTTAAATGTTTACATTATAAAATGTAATGATGTAAAATTTGTTGTTATAGATTAGAACCCGTAATAAATTTTTTCATTGATATGAAACTTTATCAGCATCGTCATATTATTAATAAAAGTATTTCTGCAAATTAAAAAAAAATTATAATTAGCTTTAAAGATTAAATTTTTTCAATTGACAGCATTATAATTACAAAAAATATTCTTATTAAATAACTCTTATAAAACCGAAAGTTTAATAATATTGAAAACTAATATATTGATCTAAGTTATTAATATTCAAGACCAATCTCATGATTATCTATCTTCATAACATCCTTTTTTATGCATCTCACGTTTTGAAAACGTTTCTGCTTATTACCAGAGACTGAAATATTTTTAATACCATGATAGAAAGAATTCACAAAGATCTTTTGTGACAATTTCCATGTCAATAATGTATAATTTAAATAATATATACTATAAAGGGACTTGAGGATTACTTACAAATGTGCAAATATTTTTGAGAATTTATGTGAAATAATATTTATTTCATTTCTTACTCAAATTTTTTGGAGTCGAAGTTTGGGTGCTATTATTTTATTCCAATTGATGGATCTCACTGTGATCATCTGTTATGTTGTATGTAATATTTAATGAAATTGATGTTTTAAATAAAGTTGACGATAAAATATGTAAGAAAAACGAATGTATTTTTATTTTTAACTTATTTCATCGTTTGGTACGGATTATATCACAAAAAACGTTAAGTACAATGATGGTTTTTTCGCTTATTATTATACATTTATAGAGACTCCTCGAGTTGAGCTTCAAGGGGAATCAGGTGCTTTTGAGATGGCGTAGAAATTTTTTGAGAACTGTTGCAACGAACGCTGGAACTTCTTGTTGGTGCCAAAGAACTGCTGCTGCTCTTGGATTTTTTACTACGTACGCTGACGTACGTCGTGCAGGTATTTATTCTTCTTAAACCAGAGTAATTTTGTCCTTCGAAACCTGAAAATGTTATTTGAAGTTCATATTTATTCCTTTCTGAAATTAATCATTTTATATCAAATTGAAATCAAAATGTTGCTATTTTCAATTAATTTCATGACCCTATTATTACAGGCATTTCTAATGTATTAATTGGAAAAAAAATAATTTTTTCTCGACGTCATATACCAATTCAGTATACAATCAAGTATACAATTGAGCTAATCAGTAATGATTTATGATTAATATTGAAATTTCTACATTATCAATTAGCATTGATTTACATAATAGCTCAATTATTTTTAATTTTTATCTTGGTAAAAGGTATATTTATTCGGCACTATGAAAAAATCTATTTTAATTGTGTGGAAATAAAGTTCTGTGTAAAATAATAATTTTATCATGATGCAGAAAAGTTATGCAAGTAGTTAAGTAATGCTTAAATATTCAAATATTACGTATCTACATGTGCATTAATTATAGATGTAAATGTAAAGATAAAAACACAGTTATCTAAAATAAAGAAATGTATAGGTGAATTCTTGCAAAAGGCATTGAAGATTTCAGTGTAAGAAGCTCACAATATTTTTACAAGAAACTGCAATGTGCACTAAATTTTTCACCTTTCAATCAAAATTGCAATATAATAAATACACTGAGAAAAGAGTTTCTATAAGAATGTCTTTTTACTTCCTTGAGCAAATTCTAAATAGTCAAGGTAATTACGAAGTCCAGATGTTTTTAGAGGCTGTCTTCAGAAGCACGTAGATATTGGCCAACTTCAATATTCATTCTACGATAAACTTCTGCCTAAGAAAACTGCTTTTTTACGTCAACACAGTAGACAGTAATACTGTAAATGCATTATACTTACGAAGGAGAAATTATTTTCTCAGTGAATAGCATTCGGATTGATAAACGCATGACGACCAGTTCTGGGAGACGGTCGGAACTGTTTGACTTTCCCTTGATATTTTATGATTTTTTTATTTAGTAAATTGAAAACAGTAACAACTGTGCATTTTATAATTAGCTCTACTTAACAATATTTCTCGTTTCAAATATCTATAGTACTTAAACGTTTACAAGCGCTGGAAGCGATTTTCATCCGAATACGTCTAATAATGTTTCAATATTGATGACATTTAGATGTAAGCAGAATTTTTCAAACGATTAGAACAACAAACGGTGCGATTGGCTTTGTGAGCATGCCCATGCATATTATTTAAAAATTAAAATAGTAACAGACAATTTTGTAGAAAACGCTTAATGTAGTTTTAGAATATGTATATCTTTTTCTATTATTTAGAAAGCAAAATGAAACATCCATATCATATACATATTAGCATAGAATTAGACTATAATAAATATAAATGTTTATGAATAGCTGGCACATATACTCGAACTCTAAGAAATGATTTTTTTTCTATTAACATATTTTCGCTAACGTAAAATTTTATTGTTTAGTAAATTTTTCATGAAAGTTTATGTTACATTGTAAAAAGTCGGTAAAATCGATAATATTTTTATCAAAATTGATGGGTTCAACTTTCACGGTTCATTTGTCAGTCAAAATTTTATAGGTTTTCAATAAAAGTCGCCTGAGCACTATTGATTAAAAATAGAAGATGATTTAGTATTATAGTATAAAATCTTATATAACACCAAGATCGCGGCAAAAAACATAAAAAAATTTTATCGTTTGTTTCGATAATTTATAACTGTATCTCAAAATTAAAGCTAATCGATAATGGGATACTCTTCCGTATAAATTACAAATTAGTGTATAATATTTCTATATTGCTCGAGGTCACGAACTTATTATGATCAGAAAAAATTGACGATTCTACTTTTATGTTGGTTTTTAATATTTTTATGTAGCGAATATAAGATACTTATCAGTATAAGAGGCTTGTTTATTACTGATGAGGATGTCTCCATCAGATGCCATTCTTGAATTACAAACATATACATTATTTTATTTTAATTTTTCAAAATAAATTTTAATATAGAAAATGTTTAAGAATACGTGCATTTTATTTTCCGCCTACATAGTTAATATTTATAAAACAATCCAAGAAATTAAAACTTTATGTTTCAATTCTTTTTAAAATTTTATGATTGTGATTTCGAATATAAAACATGAATTCTATACCGACGAATTTTGATCCGACTAATAGATTGTTCTTTACTTTTATATTATTTGCGTTATAACGACTTTGATATAATAAAGTGCATTTCTATGTAAAATGATAAAATTAGTTAAAATGAAAAAAACTATATAGTATTTTTCAAATTATATTTACAAATACGTAATCATATTGAACCAATGACGATTTCGAATTTTTTGAAATTATGTTTTAGTAATTTCAGTAATAATTATTGTGTGAAAATACCAGTAAAAAACGTAGAATGTAACGAAAATAAAAAATTTTATTCAAGCACTAGCTTTAAATTTTAATTTTATAAAATTTTATATTCGTTTGTTTGACGTCATCAACTTTCATGCAATTAATTTTGAGATAGTTACAGTAATGCACAAGTTTGGTACTCACACAATACGACAAACATGCAGGAATTTTTGCATTGGCATGCAGATGGTTGGAGAAAATTGAAATAAAACTGAATTAGGGGGAAAAGCGAAGAATTTGAAACTACGGAGAATTAAGAAATATTACATAAGCTTAATTTGATATTTACAGATTTTTCAATTTGATGAAACATTTTAATTTAAAAATTTGTATAGGGATAGATAATTTTTATAATTTTTAATATTGTCTATGTTTATCTACATTAAGATAAAAATTTTTTATTTAAAACTGCGTTTATTTGTAACAATACCCAAATATTCAGGCAGGGTTTATTTGAAAGTTTTCTTTCAAGTTTAATTTTATTTATTTTAAAAAAATTTTCAAATTATTATAAAAGTTTCGATTTATACAATTGAATAGAAAATTTATTGAAGCCTTCAAATAAACGATACTTTTTCTTTTTTTAAACTGCTTAACATTTTATTTTATTTCATTCTAATAAAATAATTAATTAGTTTAAAAGCCTTTTTATAAAATATTGCTATTTTATAGTTGTACGTTATAGTAATACAAAGAGCATATTTGATGATGATAATAATAAAAAGAGCGCGACTCAATTATGAAATGGAATTAACTGAGTATACGTAACACTGATGCAAATTTCATAATCTACGCAATCTGAATACTACACTATCGATGAAGTTGCCTACTATGAATCAGAGAGTAATAGATGAAAATAAATTCGAATTGGTTCGCAAATTTTAAGAAATTCGCGAGAGTCTATAGAACAAAGATCTGTGACTCCCGGTAAAAATCAAATAAGTTACACTTTCCTGTTTTTGAGATATTCAGGGTTTAATGTTTAAAAGTGCGCCTGAGATCATATAAGAAGTGAATTGACATCTAATACTTAGCTAATTCATTTAGACACTAAATACCAATAATCATATGTTTTTTTCTTGTTGCAAATTATATTTAAACGTTCATGTCATTTATATTAATAAAGAAAAATGTCTTGAGAAGCAATTATAAGATGTATTTAAAATACTTTATTATTTGATTATAGAGTAGCTGTCATATTATATCCTCTCGCTTCCGTTAATGGAAGATGAAAAATTTTCGTAATTCGATTTGGCGTTTGATCGAAATTTTTAAGTTATTTCTCATTTATCTAAAAGTTTTATTCGAGTTAAAAAAATTTCGATCAAACGCCATTTTTTGCTACTTTGCAATAATGACTTGAAAATTTGTATAGAGATAAAGTACATCATTACGGAGGGCAATTATGTCCTGGATTTGCTTATATCGCAATACATTTTTTTAATGGTCAAAAAACTGTATAATTTGGGCATATCGATAAAGTAAGACTATCGGACCCCATTAATATCCAGTTAATGGTTTAAAACCTAAGAAATGGCTATAAAATGGCCATTTCTTAGTTTCAAATGGTGAAATTTCTGTCAGGACTGTAGAGGAATAATTGGACATAACTGGAAAATAGTGCAAATGACTGTTATACACGTCTCAAACTGAACAGTTTATAACAGTTATTTCCAGTTTTTTCCCCACTGGGGACCTTATTTAATATTCGTCGAAAGAAGACTCAATCGATTTGTCTTCTTCCAACCTTATTTAATATCTTTATAAATCTATTAATTTGTTCATAATTGCCATCGCAGGACAATAACCCATCATCACGCGCATCTTAAAAAAAAACAAAAAACAATTCCAATCTTGTTTCATCCATCCAGTATCCAAGCAGCGTCAAAGCAAGAGCAAAGATTTTCAGGCTAGCGACAGGATAAAAGCTCGGCTTAACCATAAAAACAGCGCTGGCGGCTTTCCCGGCCACGCAAAACTCACTCGAGCTTCATCAAGCGGCTTACGCGAAACGAGCAAGACACAAAAGGAGGCCAGGAGTCTACACACACGGCACCCGCATGAGCTGTCTCAGTGCAATATGACAAACAGCGAGGCGCGCTGCGGAAATTGCGGCTCTTTATATGACGCTAGCATTTCTCGAGACTTGAGTGAAGAAAGACGAATTGAATTCTTGACGGGGAAAATCGGATATTGATGCCTGAAGAATGAAATGAGGGATAAGATGTATATATAGGAGGGCTGAGATGTTCGTCGCTATTTATCCATGCATATATGCGGATCTACGTGATTTGGGAAGCAGCTTGGGGTTTGACTTCCAAGTCGGTTTGGGAGCAAGCTGCCATCAGGAAAGTTTTCCGAGCGCCTGTCGTGGCCAGTTGGAACGAGTTTACGCGATTACCATTTACAAGGGCAAGCGCGACTTCATTCAAAAGTTTAGATAGAAGGAGGTACTTTTGAAGGGTGACTGCTTAGCGAAAAATGTAGGATTTTTTTGGTTACGATTATCGTACTGACTGCTCTTTGAAGGGCACGATAATAGGGTGGCGCGACAAAGAAACTGCAGAAAGTGCAAATCGGCTTAAGTTATAATCTAGGCACATATTTTTGAGTATAAAACATTTCTTTTGATGCGCATCTTGCATAAGCTTGAAACGTTAAAAAGAGGCACCTTAGTCGTAATAAAAAATCGCTATTTTTCAAAAGTCAAAGAAAGTCTAAATCCCTAAAGGAGAAAATCTTTTAAAATATACTCATTAAAATATTGTATGCTACTTTTTAATCCAGTCTGATTTTTTTTATAAAAGTAGTAGGACATATAATTTTGGTTAATATAAACTTTTAATACTTAGTTATACATGTTTACAATACATCATTTTGGCATATTTGAGTAGTAATATATGAAAGGTTCAGAGCTAAAGGAGACCAAGTCCATTTTTACATGTATCCATTTACCACTGGTTATTGAGCCAAAAGGTTCATTAATTAATACCAGACGGGGTTTGAAATACTCTTTGATAGTAGCTCTACATCCACTATAAATTACTTTTTTGAGAAAAGTTTATAAATAATTATTAAATTATTATCTACACTTGTGTTTAATGGAGTATTTTAAGCCCGGTCTGATTAAAATTGATGGATAGATTAGCTCAAAAGCCTGTGCAGGCAAACGGGTACAAAACCCAAAATTTAAGGTTTCTAACAACCAAAATCACATTACTCCATTTCCAAAAATACAAAAATATATTTTATTCATGTTTAGTAACTTTAAACCCCAAACTATATCCCTTACAATCGTGCACGTCAACAACCACCGCTTCTATTTATATCCCGCTCAGGCTTCCCCCGATATTTGGTTCAAGTTCACATCCTGCCAGTGCACCTTAGAAGCAATTTCCTACCCTCCTCCCGTATACACATAAGAACCCGGCTCCCTGTGAAAGCGCCGCTGTCGCTGAGCCGTCTCTCTACCCGCGAGCAAGACTATACATATGCTCTGGCGCCGCTCGAATGAGGAATTAGCCCTC
Source organism: Eupelmus azureus (assembly GCA_030522685.1). Classification (NCBI taxonomy): domain Eukaryota; kingdom Metazoa; phylum Arthropoda; class Insecta; order Hymenoptera; family Eupelmidae; genus Eupelmus; species Eupelmus azureus. Next base: position 14,839 of record JAPYZA010001095.1, on the reverse strand, counting down.
GGCATATTATAAATTCTAATCGCTGGAAACAGCCGGTCGCGTGTTTAGGTGCGTTTGTTGTGCCCCGGCACGGACTAGCTCGCGAAATGTATGCGAGCCCGTCGGCGAGTTTATGAGTGTATCCGGATGATCTGTGTGTATTTGTGCGGCTGTATGCTCGAGCATTAGAGTTGCGAGCGCCGGTCTGGGGTATTTGCTTTTATTTCCGTTTTGCGTTTGTTTGCCCGGAGATGAAACATTAGATAGTCCGCCGAAAGATTGGGTGTATACTTCATGGCGAGCTTGAGTTACTGCAGGTATGGGTGCATTATTAGATGGTGGAGAGCGAGCGTTTTGGGTTTGTGGAGGTTTCTTTGGAGTTTAATAGGGGCGCTGTATTGATTTTTAAATGACGAGTCTTGGAGGTGTTATTATGTGAACGATTCGATTGATGGCTTGTGATTACGTTGAGTTTTCGTCTAAATTGTTATCTGAATAATTATTTTAATGAATTAATGATGAGTTTGTTTTTGAAACTCTAATTGGTAACGTTTTTGTATTTGTTTTTTTATCTTTTTCAAGTATTATACGAGGAGTTGTACAAAGTTCGAAAGTAGGCAGCTTTTGTAAAATATCATTTTAAAATGTAATGTTATTGAACAGGCGTTTTAGTTCGTACGATTTATTATTTAAAGTTTCAAATAAATTAAAATTCTAATAATTAAAATCAATTTGTTCAAAAGGAAATTTTTAACAATTCAAACAAAAGTTTTTTTAAGCTTTTGTAAAAATATTACAGTGTGCCGTCTGACCAATCACAACTGTTACTACTGGTTTGTCAGTACGTAGGCAGCGTAAGACAATATCGCTGTTTTTTTATTAACATTGTTTTTTATATTCTATTTGTATTTTTGAATTATATCTTGTTTTAAATGAATTACGTTAGGGCATATTGAATATTAACATTTTATTTTGTAGAGTTTTTGATTTGATCAAACATCGGATGAACGACGATCAATAAACGTATATGACACGGCCATGAATAACAGGATTTCTTTCCAATTAATATGTTTACAAAATATAATCGAAAGCATAATTGCTGTGAGATATTTTATGTTATTTAAAAAAAATTAATTAAACGCATTAAAATATAAAATTATAAATTATTTTATAAATTTTCTTTAGATCAAATAATTTGATGCTTGACTTCGCTTGTAGTTTCGACATACGAAAATTATCACTATATGGTATAGACGTATTAATTGCAAAGTGAATGAGATCCTGTCAATTATCCGACAGCATTAAATATATATATATGCTTCAAGAAAACTGATTTTATTAAATTTAAAAAGTAATTTTAAAGTAAAAAATTTAAACTTATAGTATCTATTTTCAACGTTTTCTTACTTCATTAAATTTTTATCTCTTAATATAAGCAAGTTTATTTAGCTCATTTGTAATAGTTCCGATTACTGGCTAAATATAAATTAATTTAGAAAAGATACTGTTACTTATCATGTTAGCATGAATCTGTATTACTAACTTCTTTAAGATTGATGATTTATTTCAATTCAAATAATAAATGTCTAGAAATCAATATAAATCTTTGTTGTTTTTATCAAGGCTTAAGATAAAATGAGTATTATCTAGTATTATCTTACGGTAAATATACAGATTAATAAAATTTTATTTGTTATACAAATATAGATTCAACGAAGCGAGCATTTGAACAAAGAAATAAAACTTTTTTTAGAGCAGTTGAAAAGTAAAAAGTGAGAATTTGTATAGAATGAAAGTTATATAACTTTAAAATTACTTTATTTAATAATTTTTAGTTTAATTGACATATCGTACTTTTCCTAAATTCTTTTTCCTGCGACTGCATACTTTAAATTCATATATCAATTTAAATTCAAATTATAAATTTGAATTTAAATTAAATTCAAATTTATAATTACAATAGTTCCGGAACTATACAATTTTTTATATTTCGTTAATTTATCTCAATCACTCGGTAGGAATCCTTCGATTTCTAAACAAGTTTGATTCCTCTTAACGCTCTCCTTAATTCTCTTCTACGAAATCTAAGCTCCCTTTTTTGTCTTGAAGCGCCTTAACTTGGAGAAAATGGCACGTAAGAAAGTAGGAAGAAAAACCTTTTGTGATTCCGAACGAGAACGACGAACCAATAGACTCTAAATCTGAAAGGGCAAAAAATCATCCCTCTTCGAGTAAAAAAGGTAAGCTACTCTTTTATTGATTGGTTCTTTTTTGTTCGCTTATTGCAAAAGTGGAATTCATGAGATAAATTATTTATTTTAACAAAATGTAATATTTAACGATTGATATACTTACAGTCCAAGAACGAACGATCTTAATAAATAAATTTATTAATTAGAATATTAATTTATACGTAGAAAACAGTTTATAATATTTATATTTATTTATAATGTTAGTTATTAATGATAAGTAAGGCAATGATGCAAGCAACTTAATAATTTAACATCTTTCTTCTTTTACTTTATAATACTCGGAAAAAAGCTCCGACAAAGAGGAATCGTGGGACTACGTAAACAATAGCAGGCTGGGAAAACAAAATAACTGGCATGCTTTCTCGGAAAGTGAATTTTGCGTATTTCCAATACCGGGTAGAATATTCACAAAGTACGTGAGTCAGAAAAAGTAGGGTCGTAAAGAAAATATAAGGAAATGGTATTGAGTAGGGTTAAAATTGAACTTCAAAATCACATGTGATACACAGAGTTAAAAAAACACTTACGTGAAGCGGTGTTGGCGTGTACTGTTATTCTTGTGAGCGTTCGACAACAATTTGTAATAAATAAATTTGTGTGGGTATTGATTTATGAGATCCGAATTCATAAAATTCTAAGAATTCTGACTTTCTAGAAAAAAAAAAATTGGAAAAAATACAAAAATAACGTTTCTAAAATGATAATGGATAAATTGATTAAAAATTTGTTTCTCTGGAATTTTACATTGATCGAGAAAACTTAAATATTTAAATATCTTTAACATTTTTTCAATTAAAAAATTCAGATCTCAATCTTTCCTATACATAGAAATGAATAAAAAAAAATTACATAGGCTTTACTTTAATAAGTAAAAAGTACAATAAAAATAAAATACATAAAATTATTATTTTATCAATAATGTTATTTAAAATATGTCTTTTACTTCTATTAAAAATTGATTAACGTTAAGGGGTAACACCATTTGAGAAGCCTGACTAGATCACTGCAAAATTATTTTGTGGGTAAAAGAAATAAATAATAACCTTAAATTATTTTATTATATATATCTTAGAATTTATAAAACATATTCCGATTAGACTTTTTTTATAAAATAACGATATTGTAGCTTTGTACACGAAACCATGTTTTGTCAAAAGAGTTTCAACATTTGTAGCACGTTTTTATTTGAACCTGAAACAAAAAGTTAAATTTTCTCATTATTTATTTATCAGAAAATTCACTTTTATTAAAACAAGAACATTTCTTCAGAGCATTTTATATTTCACAATTACAATTTTCATCCTTTACCTTTTGCAGGGCCTGTTCTATGAAGTGGTCCTCTATAACATTATGTTCCTTTTTCCTTATTTTAAGAACGAGCGAGCGGCCATTTTTGCCGTCTCAATCAGCGTGTGCTCCAACTACTTAACGCACGGGGGATCCAGTTCCTTCGAAGATTATAAAACTTCGGGTCAGTTGTAATTGTTCATTACTTGCCTAATTCTTGTTATTGTAGCTAAGTCGTTTCAATAATTCATAATGCAAAATCTGAAGATTACACGTCGAAGATTTTCTTTGTGCTGGCAATTCTTTTTTTCTTAATAACCGCATGATCGAGTTGAAGCTCTCGCTGCTATCTCTAAGTACATGAACAAAGCTTAGAATTTAATTAAGTGAATTCCTTATGAATTTGAAACTTGATTTACCGCTTAGATTAGCCGTATGTTGATTCGAGTTACACGGGAGAGCAGCGTCGCGATTTTCGCGCATTTTTGAAGCTGCCTCCTGAAAAAATGTTTTTTTTCGCTATCAGACACATTGCATCTTAGTTTTAACATCCTAAAGAGTAGCTTAACAATGAAAAAAAAATCGACTTTGAAACTCTGGAGTGGTGTTACCCCTTAAATACAATTTGAAAGTACAGTGGCATGCGTTATACATAACTCGAGAAACAATCAGTCTATTGTGTTCTCTAATAAACAATCGATATTTATCAATCCAACTGAACGATATTCGTGAGTCATACATATCATCTGAATAAAAAGAAAATCGTGAAAACAAGGGAATATATACATAGTGTTGGCACAGTAGTGGTAACGTGTATAAAAAGAAACAGACCAATCAAGCAGTTATAAAAATATAAAAACTATCGTTAAAAAAGATAAAGTTGTCCGGTCTATTCTGAATTCTATTTCTCAGCATTTAATCCGAAGAACTCTAACTAGCACACAACAACAACCGTATATATACGAAACACTCGGAAGACGAACGTTATATTGCAAGTGCATATAGTACCTATATGTACATAACGGATCGGCACGAGCTTGCAGTCGAACATAGGTACATAAAAGGAGGATACATAGACATATTGTGAAAGATATACGCAGGCAAACAGAGAGATAACTAGAGAGTAGTACACAATTAATATCGGCGAATCGTTAAAATTCGTATATATAAAAGAAAAGGAAATTTAGCTTTTCTCCTTGGCGGAGGAGTGCTCGGTAATGGCGGTTATACCGGTGAGGGCGATCCCAGCTATGCTGGTGTTGTAAGCCGGGCTCTCGTTCGGTATGTAGACGCCGATCATAGGAACCCGCCTCAGGACAGCGAAGAAGCCTTGCCTGAAGCGCGAGTTCATCCAGCAGTAGATGACCGGGTTGTAGCAGGCGTGGGACATCGACAGCCAGTGCAAGCTCGCCCAGACGTAGGGCAGGCCCGGCCAGTTGATGATGCGCTCGTCGTTGTCCATTATCAGCTGTGAACAGGAGGTGAGATGGTTTTTTTTGGATGGTTTCTGGAATTTTTTTTAGTGAATTTTGTTGACTTTTTTTTGTGTGGAAGTTGAAGGTTTTTATCTCGATGATTGCTTGGAAAATTCTGAATTTTGTTTGTTGAGAAAAAGGAAGAAGTTTTTTTTGATAGCTGTGTTGAAAATTATTTTTATGATTGCTTTTAATAAACTTTTGATTAAAATGGATTTTTTTAACAGTTATAGGTATGGGAAAATAACGAAAAAATTTGTTTTCTAAAAGATGTAAAAGTTTTTTTAATTCAATAAAGTTTTGTGTAGATATGTCTAAATTTGGTTTTAATTAATGACGTTGCACGTCAGGTAAGATTAAAGTTTGTTATATTAAGAACACAAAAATAAAATGAAGATCTAATATATTTAAGCTTTTTTCAAATTTTTAGGTCTTACGCTTTTAAATATATAAAATTTATTTAGAAATTATACAAACAGATATTTGCAAATTATTTTTTTTCTTAAATTTTAATTATGCCGAGTTTAATAATTACGAAGCTGGCTTGTGGTAATACTGTATAAACTGACTTCATTCGAAAATTAATTTAATATTGAAGGAGTCAGATTTGAATTCATTTAAAGTTACTTGCATTAAATTGTATGCTTAGCAAAAATTGAAATTTTTGGAATTTTATTATTTTTATGACATAACACATTTTTAATTTACTTAGTTTCAACATCGTTAATCTCAATTATATATTCCAGAACAAACAAAGAAAACAGCTAAAATTTTATTTTCACCGGACTTATAACTGAACTTTCATGTTCTCATTAAAAATTTGGGACATTTTTTGCTGCGTTTGCATATTTTTTAACGGCACATTACTCCATTTATTTGCACTTTGAACGTCTTTTTGCTTTTATTTGAAAATAATTTCAATAAATAAGCTTCCATAAAGTTAGTCTTAGAGTGTTAATTTTTTTTATATAATAAAAAATAAATAAATAAAATTAAACAAGTTATTATTAATTAACATTTCACTCGAAAATAAAATCTATATTTGTAAGCAAATATAATATATAATAGCATTATAGTGATTTAATTAATCACGCACGTGTAGAACTGATGAACGCTTTCAGAAAAACAGGTTGCGAATAATTTTGCATAAGGTGAATACAGAGTACAGCTGCCTAAAGCAGCATCAGTATATCATATAGCGTCGTGTTAGGGAACAAGAAATCCTTCTTGTACGTATTTTCCATGCCCGGATTATCTTGCAGTTAAGCTTATTTAGGTTGAGGAGGAATCGTTATTTTTTGGGATGGGGCTCACGTATAGTGTCGTTTAAAAGTTTTGTCAAAAGTCTCGATGGCTAAATAAACTTTGCGAGAGTTCACGAGATGAATTACGGATTTCTCGAGTAGAAGTTAGTAATAAATAAAACTTACAAATTAGTTCTAATTAAGTTTAGGGTCTTACTTATTTGCGAAAGAAAACAGCTTTTTAACTATTAGGGAAGTCCTTTAAGAAAACTCGATTTTATTCCAAAAATAATTTCTGGTTTTATCAGTTAACGCTTCAAAAAGTATTTTGGAAAAGACAAAATATATAGATAGAAATAAAAATAAAATAACTATACGTAAGTCTTTTTAGAATATTTGGATTATAAAATTGATGAAACTAGATCTTGCGAGATTACTAATAATTCTTCGATAGTTAATTGAATTAATTTTGTTCTTTAATATAAAGGTAAATCTATATTGATCAATTTAGAAGTAAATCTTGTTATATTGTAATAAACATCAGCGCCAAAATCAATTAAAAGAATGATTGCATCTACGTGTTAAAGGATAAACTTTCAAAAAGATTCAATTTGTTGGACCGATTGATGAATCTACCTAGTTTCATCAAGTATATGGAAAAACTAATTAAAAACAAAGTTACTTTACACAATGAATACAATCAAATTTGAAAATTACGCAATCAGCTAGTATATTTGATAGGTAATAATGATTAGAAATATATTTTCAAATTAATTTGTTAAATTATTCATAAATAGTTTTCGTAATAAATAAATTATAATAAATAAACTATAAAATTGAAATAGGAAAATTATTTGCTAATTAAATTATAGTTAATAAATTTAAGCTGGATGGTACAAAAGGTTACCACATGTTTTGGATCCTTATTAAGGGCGCTCGGTAAGTGAGTTATTTATTCCCTTTGAGGTAATAGTTTTAAATCCCCCAAAGCAATGTTCACATATTAAATTCTTTATGCAATATTTTAAATTTACATTATGGTAATCTATGTTATAAACGGCATAATCGAGTTCATTATATCATGGAATTTTTATAAAGCTTTATATTTTCGATAAAATCGATACTTTAAAATGGTAAATTATTCAAATTTATTAATCATTATTTTTGTAAGATAGAATATAATTGAGGCTAATATTAAAAAAAAAAAAAAAATCAGTAATAATTATAATCAATTTCATCATTTATTAATTAAAAGTTATTTGAAGTGTATTAATGTTTTTATTAAAAGTTTTATCAAAATAGTTGCAAAATTGTTTCAATGTTCAAAATAAAGTAACATTAAAAAAGAATAATTTGTATATTAAATAAAATGTTAAAAGTTTAACAGCATAAACTATTTTTTTAAATAATAAGGTTTACACAAGGATTTCAATTATTTTAGAAGTAGAGAACTTTTGTAATAAAGAATTTACGAAAAAATATCAAGTCACTAAAATTCGCGAAATTATTTCCGTTAAAAGCATCTCGGTTAGTAAAGTTACTGTGAACTTTATAAAGTAAGCTAAGGTTTAAAGGTGGAATTCGCACGCAGGCATCTATCCCTTGGGCTCTTTAAGCAACCTGCTTTTTTTGAATTTTCTTTTATTTTAACGTATATAAAAGTATACTTGCTAACTCGATGTAAATTAATATATTATAATTTAGAATTCAAATTGAAATTAAATTTATTAATTTATGGAACTATATTGTCGATTTTTTACTTATTATTTTACTGTTTTAATATTTTTTTCTATTTCAAAGTCTAAAAATTATTTCAAATGGTGAATTACTAGCAATTTTTATTAGAGTTTCTAGCTCGTTATAGCTTACAAAGCTCACTTACTTTTCCATTTATACAATTACGTTGATAAAGAGATCAGTTTTCGTGTTGAAAATAGTACTCTTAACTTTAATTTTTCTTTTGCGCTCTAATTTCGATAAATGGAACTAATTCGAACTTTTGCAATTACATTATCAGTTTATCAAAAATATAAAAACCACAAAATATAAAGCTTGTATCTTTAGATCTACTTTACTAGGAACTTATAAAGACTAACAATATTAATCAGTCATGTTAAAAAAAAAATTAAAAACAGGAGTTAACTTAAAAATTTTTGGCACATGTGATATGCAATCGTTCATTACAATCAACACTTATTAAAGTTGTAAATTAAAGAACAAAATCCAATTAGAGATTACATCGACGCCAAAGCACCATCTATAACCACAACCTACACCCAAGCATACTTGATTTGTCCGTTTTTCCCAAGCAATATTTTACTCGCTCGGAATAATCACATATTTTTATCGAACTGAAATCCTTCTTTTCCCCACCTAAAACCAAGAGACGCCCTTAATACAATTTCCGCGCTCCGTACCCACCTACACACACACCCGACTTCAAAAGATCCGATAAATCATATCTCTCCAGCCCGCCGCGGTTCCGCGCGTTCGGTTAACCCGGCTTTCAGAATTCCGGCCGCGAAAATAAAGGCATCGTACCCCTCGAATGTATAAATCGCGGAAGCAGTTGCCTCCCCCTCCCCCCTTCAAACCTACATCATTCGGCCGCCGCGAGCCCATAGCAATATAGAGCCGTTTGTAACATACCGGCCTCCTCGCGTATATTTTAACTTTGTATTCCGCGGGCCGCACACTTAATCCAAACGATAATTCACGGGGCCGGCTTCGCCGCTGTAACTGGGTTAACGAAGCGCCGCGCGATACATTTATTTATTATCGCCGGTAATTTTATCGGCCGGGGGGTATAATTAGCCGGGGATCGCGATGGGAAAGGTGGCCGGCTCCTCGCTGCGTCATTGCCCAGCGCGGAAAGTGTACAATCCATCACGGACTCGGGCGATAAAGCGTCTTTTCGGAGCGAGGGGCTGTAATCGCGCGGCTAGCTACGTGCCCGGCGTGGGTGTAATGTCTTTCTAGGAGTCGCGGGATGGCTATGAGGCTAATAAGCGCACGGCTTGGCGATATATATGAGGCGTTTATGGGCCGGGAGCTGCGCGTGGAATGATGCGACTGTGGCTGTGGGGGTCGTTTGGACGGTATAAAACCGATGGCGGGGATGTCGTTATGGGTTTGATCTGTTTTTATATTGCGGGGACGATAATTATTGGGTGTTATTTATCGATGCGATGATTAAGTGAGTGTAATGCTGGGTGAAGTATGGGATTAAGGATATTAGCGCGGAATTATTTTGAAATTTATAATGGCGGAGAGGTAGTGGGGAGGGAGGATCGATGAAGTCCGTATAGTGTTTTTACAATGTTGTATGTATAAGTGTATGGCCTCTTGCACGAATGGAGACATAGAAGGAACAACGCTCGCTGTTCTTCACTGTTCCTATGGATTGTTTGTATATCTATGTATATGTATGGTACATCAACACACAACAATGCACAGCGAGGAACAACGACACACAGCTAGCTCGCTGTGTGTCGCTGTTCCTCATTGTTCCTCGCTATTCCTTCTGTGTCTCCATTCGTGTAAGAGGCCTATGTGTGAAGGGTGCAAACAAGCTTGCTATAAAAAAGAAAGGTTAATAGAGGTGGATACACGCGAAAGATTCTCTGAGGTCATTAAAACTTATTTCTTAATTGCGAAGTGAGTATTTTAAAGATGAACTGAAACCCGTAAACAGAATAGAAGCGTTTCATATTGTTTAATTTTTTTTTGTTATTGTCATTTCGTTTATTGATAAATTTCAGATAAGAGTCGGATATGTTAAAGTGCATCGTTACTTATGTTATTATACTTTTAAAAAGCATGGTAAAAGAAAAGCATAACGATCATAACTTTTTTATTATAACATTAAAGTCCTAATTAAAAAAATTACTTTTTACTTAGCTATAAATAAGATAAAATCTCATTTTGCAAACTGCGTAATAGACTTATCCGACTCAAAAGTCATTAAGAAATCTTCAGTTACATTAATTAAAATTTAAACGCTGCTAAAATCTTTGGCGTAAAGGCCTACTCATTTACAGCAGTTTAAGGATTTATGAATCAAAGCCAAATTCTCGAAATTTGCTTTCAAGAAATGCAATCCTTCATAAGAAGCTTTCATAGAATATACTAATCAAAATTTGTTAGGCGTTTTAGAATTGCTGAAATTTAAGACATTTTTTAATACTTAATTTTAATTGGATTAATTATATTCATTTATAAATTAAATTAAAATTAAATGTTTCTATTTAATTGATATTAAACTATCAATTAAATAGAAATGAGGAAACAATTTGCAATAATTTAATTTTAATCAAAATCCTAGCTAAAAAGGAATGACATAGTTTTTTTCGTGCAATGCATTTTGTTTGACATTTTTATATAAAAATAGTAAAATAATATACTTCGACCCGGATATGCTACACACGGGAAGGATTCACTCGCTTCGCTCGGGCGAAATATGTCTCAGAAGGTAAATAATCAACTTACATACAAGTATCGAACTACATTTTATACCATGAGAGCTAAAAAATCATGTCAAAGTTGTGATTTTGAAGTTAGAGAGATATAACAAAAATATTTTTTTTTTTTTATTCTACATACCACACTTTAACTGAAAATTATCGAGCTTTTGCAATATAGAACAAAGTTTCAAAAATACTCTATTAGAAATTATAATATATTTAGGTTGCTAAATATAATAAAAAAGCGTTGTTTTTCTCATAATATTAAACACTAGTTTTAGCAACTCTTTATTTTTATCATGATCATTTAAACCGGAAATTTAAAGCTGTTAAAAATAATTAAAAAGAATTTTATTTGTGCTTTTACTTTAAGAAGACGTTTTTCTTTTGCTTGCGCGCTTAGTTGCCATACAATTATTACTTTTTCCGTTTTCTTAATCCGGTACAAAGTATAGGCAAACTTTTCGCTCGTAGTGTAATTTCGTATTTTTACAAAATAAAGAAATTGAATGTCACGAAGAAAGCATGAAATAATTACATTTTATATCCGTGACATCATTTTTATCCTAATTGCGAATCTCTTAAAGCGGCTCGTCTTTTTCAATTTAGTGAAAGCGGAGCGAAGTTTCATTATTTTACGTTGTTTATGAAGGAGAGGAGAGTTCATAAATACGAGAATTAAATCTTATTATGAAATCCCAACAGCGTTAAAAAAGAATGCAATCTGTTAATAGTAAACAAAATTTCTTTATAGAGAATTAATGTATATTTTTTTACTGTTGACCACGTTTATTCGATATCTGATTGGCTACAAAAATATACTCTTGTTTATATTTATTTTGTAATGTTGATAAATCTAAACTCAGCAGTTGATAATCTAATCAAAAGTTTAACAAACTAATTCTCACAATGTAAATTCATTATACAGAAAGTAACTATTTGAAATGAAAATAAAAATGAACTCTCAAAAAGAAGAAACCAACTTCTTCGTATATAGTTATTACCTCAAATCATAGCTTAAAGAAGTGTATATATAATGTAAAATAAAGCAAGAAAAGAAATTTATTAAAACCGCAGTCAATCACATACGTGATGTAAAGTTAGAAAGTAGTGGTAAAAAATTGACATCTTTGAAACTTTGTTAATATAAAGTACGTCTTCATGAAAAATTCGTATCAAATTTTTTATCTGCTGTCCATAAAATTCACCGTACAGAAGGTAAAACGAAAGTGAGAATAAAAAGGATATTAAACTTGAAATTGTCGTGAAGTTATCGCAAAACGGTTTTACGAAATTATTGCAATCCTTGAATTTTCCATTTTATACTCAACATTTTGACTGTTAATTTCGGACCTCATTAAAACGTTGCATTAAAACTTGTTAACAAATTATTAATAATTTCAAACATGAATCTAGTTCACATAATACCGTCTAATCGTTATTTTGAATGTCCAAATTTAAAATTTAGACACATCCAATTCCTTTTTTCCTCATCGTACCACACCAAACATATCCTTATCTCCTTCAATAATCAAAACCGTCCAATAGCTTACAAACCCCGCTTACTTTCAGGTCACCAATTCGAATTTCCCAGCCGAGAAAAAAGCGCGCCGTCACTTCGGCAACAAAGATCCTCTCCCTATCTAGATTCCCCGCGACTCCCGGCACACATTCCCCAGGCAAAAATGAAAAGCGAAAAATATCGAGTTTCTCGCAATCGGAAAACTCGAGTCGCATCCCCGCAAATGCAGGGGCACGCGCGAATCGAGAATCACCTGGCTCACTTCCGGCGGCTTTCGATTACCGCGGCGGTATGGAAAAAAAAGAAGAGCATCGATGACCCGCGGATATCGCGCGAGGAGAGCGCTTGAATGGAGCGGCCGGCATAAAGGCGCCGCGCGAACAATCGAGTTCAAGCCGAGCGGCAAACAATGGGCTGCAAGTCGATCGCGAGGGCGGAACCCTCGTTAATGGAAAAAAAGAGGGTAGGGGGGGGGATACAGGAGCGCGCGGGGGAGTGCGCCGGTTAATTTTTTCTATAGCGCGGCGCGCGGCACCGTCGGCTTACTTACGATGAGCACGTTGAAAGGCAGCCAGCATATCGTGAACACGATCACCACGGTCATCATCATTTTCACCATCTGCAACGAGAAAATGCCGTGATTATAGATAATGCTGGGTAATTTGGGGGTTGTGATTGTTGTGGGAGGTGGAAATTTTTTATAATTTTTTACTTGTGTTTTGAATGGATTAGAAACATTTTTGGGTTTTCGAAGATATTTATGAATATAATTATTTGTAATAATTAAAAGTATTTATAAAAGTTTACAACAAAGCTTTTTGCATTTCATCGGGCTAAATAGGTAATTGATTAAAAATATTCAGTAAATTCAACCTTTATTTTCTTTAAAAAATGAAAAATATAGTCAACCTTTGAAAGAGTTACCTCAAAGATTAAAATAATCATAAATACACATACACAGGCATTGGCACAGACACGCACACATATATACACTGGTTTATTGCTACAGTAAAGTATTGTTAAAAATCTGTTCTTGTACCAATCGTTAAAAGGTTTGTATCATAAAACTTGTTAAAATTTTTATATTTTACAATCAAAATTTTATAAGTTTTATTTTATAATGTTAAAATTTTTTCGACTTTTAGTTAACACTTTTTATTCTTACATTTTTATAAAAGTCATTAGAAAATAAATTAGTTTTTTGTTTCTTTCTAAGAAATATATTTGCAGAAATAAGCAAATCTCATTCTTAGGCAATCCGGACATGAAATGGGTTTAAAGATGAATATTTGAAAATTATCTTGTGTTTAATTAAGTTTCTACGCTTCCACAAACGGAACTGCAATAAGTGACAATAGTTTGAATATCTTTTTCGTTATTTAATAAATAATTTTGTTTATTATTTTGCTACATCTATTTAAATTAATAAAATATTTTATTTTATTTTTTCAAGTGCTTTTTGCCTAATCGAATTTTGTTAGAGAAAATGGTTTGAGCTAAATTAGGAATGCTTCATCTAATAAAGTTTGCATTTAATTAACTTCGTTACGCGATCCAAACAATAGCTTTTGAAAGTAAACAAATAAATTGCTTAAACAAAATTAGTTTAATAAAATTCAATATGGTTTTATTTTTCAATTTAAAAGGACAAATACAAAATTTGGCTCTATAATTTGAATGTTTTATTTAAAATCTTTAAAAACATTTAATTTTGTGTTTAACTTATCAAATTTATCTGACAAATGTTCCAATAATTGTAGACAAATTTTAATCTATTTCTAAAAATTTTAACTCTCGTTCTCTAAGACATTGAAAAATAATTTAGAATATTTGATTGGTAAAAGGATTAGAAGATAATGTGATAAATTCTAATCAATTGTCTTTTGGAAAAGTATTTTCTTACCTAGCAGAACAAAAGTACTAATTTCCTTCCCGGCGCCGAGAAATTCGAGAATTTGGTATTTTTGCCCTCACTAGATAAAAAAAATAGATGACCCCATAAAACACATGTTTACAACCCGAGCCGAAGTCGAGCTACAATTTACTCGTGCTATGGACTCGCTAATTCTTTATCTCCCAAGATACACAATATACTATTCAATTACATAGTATATTGTGCAAATAGGGAGCAAAATAGAGTTTTATCATGTCGATACAATGCTATCCTTGTAAATATAAAAAAAAACTTCATAGGAGCAACAAATTATATTTTAACCAAGTGCTACTTTGTTAGATTTACTAAGCACTTTTTTCAGTGTATATTTATAAGTTGAAAATGAAACATAATATATCAGAATGATTATAAGAGCTTTCAGAATAGCTAAAAAAGGCAGTAATTTGTGTACAGTTTGTATACAATTTGTATACAATTTTTATACAATCACTTTTATATAAAAAATGTATACAATCTATATACTGAAGATTGTATACAATTTGTATACAATTAAACTACTGACAACAAGCAGTTTAACTACTGGTCAACTACTGGCAGTAATTCGGGGTCATCAGTCAGCTGAACTGCTGGTAAACTACTGGCAGCAAGCAGTTTAACTACTGGTCAACTACTGGCATTAATCATTCACGATGATCCAGTAGTTATTCAATAGTTGCCAAAAAA
>JAPYZA010001094.1:0-22981 GCA_030522685.1 Eupelmus azureus | reverse complement strand
CCTAGTAACTCCAAACTTTCAGTCAAATTTCTAAAACCCACCAAAGCGCGCGCTTGGAAAGTGAACGTGAAAAGAAAACTGAAATCAACTCACCAAACTCTCCTGCAGGAAGGTCCGAATAATGATTCCCGTCATGCTAATCCCACCTCGGCGACAGAGCACCGCCGGGGGAACGGCAATGTCGAGTGGTAGTCTCGGTAGAGCCATCATAATTCCTCAGCTCGATCGACGATCCCCCTTTGCCTTCTAAAAAACAACAACACCGCCAATCAAATCCCCCAAACCAGCAACAAACAAGCCGCCAATCCAGCAAACACCTACATCAACACGTGTCGAAACGAAAAAAAAAATCGTATAAAAACACAGCAGCGCCGAAAGAAAAACGGGGGCTAGTTTAGTAGGTCACACAGACGGCGCGGCGCGTAATTTACCGATACAATAATTCATATCGCGCGTTTGCACAGAGGCTCGCGCGGCAGCTCGCTATGTAAACAGCGCGGGCAGCGAGCGAGCGCGCGAGTGGTGTGCGTATTGAAAAAAAGATAGGAGGCGGTGGCGGCGAAGGAACGCGCCATACCCGTGCGAGCGGCCCTCTCTTCGGTCAATAATACATATATACGGCCGCGATAAACGCCGAGCGTATATACACGGCCGATCGGCCGGCTCTCGACAGCCCCGGCCGATACTTATATATACACACCTACATCAATCCAACAGGTATACAAGCGGCTCTATAAGTGCGCGCTATCGATCAATCCCCTCTGTATATGCGACTGTATGCGTCAAAAATAATGTGTGCAGTGTGTGCATGTGTCTGTGTATGCAGTACCGATATGCAACTGCATAGTTTGTAAACACGCGCATAGCGTCCTGCTCTCTCTTGAAAATTGAATGGCCTTATCTTAGCGCCCGCGCGCGCGCTCAGTGTGTATATATTTACAGATGCGCTTGCTGCTCTCTCTCTTTCTGGATATATTAGGCGCGCTGCCCGCTACTGGCCTGGGTTAACGACCCTGCCAGCTAGAAAGGCGCCCATCTCTCTCTACCTCACCTTCTTTTTAATATTTACCTTCTTTATCCCTGCTCAGCGCCGGTCTGCATAGTTTTCCATTTCGGAGCACGGCGTCTTGTTATTGTTGTTGTTGCTACTGTTGCTGACAGATGCGGGAAGCGGCCGACATAACCTACAACTCCGGACGCGCGGAGGGTGACAGAGTTACTAAAGCGGACGCACGCGTATTGAAGAAAATGCCTCCTCTCACTCGCGCTCGGCCGCGCGCGCGCTTTGTTCCTATAAGTATATACAGTGCGTGCGGTCACGTTTCTCAACTCTCAAGCGGCGCATGTGCTTTCTCCGTATGTTTCTCTATGTCTATATATATATATCCGTCCGCGCGCGCCACAAAGGCCAATGCACACTCGTTCCTTTTTTTCTCTTCATCTATAGCTATGTATGTATACATAATATGACTCGAGGTTTGGCTACCGAGTTTACGCGGGCCAATTCACCCTCGAGGCGGTGATTAAACGAGAGTTCACTGGTCACAGGAGAAAAAAACGAAAGTGAATGAGCTACTCGGTGGCGCGAGGGCTCGGATGCAACACCGGGAACCGGCCAGAAGCGAGGAGTACGTATATATCGGGCGTGTACTTATGGAGCGCGAAAAAGCAGAGCTGCGTAATTTGCATTTGAAGTGAGAAAGAGAACAAGAGGCTCACCTTGACCCGGTTCTTAGCGCGCCGTGCGGCTCCGTCCGATAATACGTAGGTATATATGTAACGATGCGGCCGTAAGCCTTCGATCATCGGTGCACGCAAAAATCGAACTGCCGAGGTTGGGAGACCTGCTATTGGAATTTCGTGCAAAAAAAAGCAGCGAGATCCTGTGCAGCGCGCGCCCTGCTGGATCTTTTGCGCTTGGTTGGATGCAGTTGCGGTTTTCAAATGAGAAATGCAAAGCTCTGTACAATTTTTTTATATTTTTTTTTACAGCTTATACAAGGAGTTTTATTAACAGTAACATTTAATTTATCTTATTCCTTTTTTTTTCGATAAAAGCATCAAGTATAAAACTTCCTGTACATTTTGTTGCATGGCAGATTATACAGGACTCGATCAGTCTCCAAAAACTAGTATGTTCAGTGACAAGTAAATCCTGTGTGACTGTGTATAGATACATTTTGCACCATTACTTGCTGGGAGATTAATCCTCAATATCAGAAAAATAAAATAATCTTTATCACATGGCATTAGCAAAATATATAAATTTTTTTCATTAACTATCCAGCATCAAATATATCTTTTGATGTATCAGTCAAGCATTACATATGCGTATGTAACACTTGACTGCAGTGATATATTTGTGTGTAGTTTAACTATAAATCAAGTGTATCAACTATTAATGTTTAAGCAAATCTCACTTAAAGAGTATATGTGAATTACATTATCTCTTCTATATGCTTGTCGTACGTAACTTGATCATTTATCACAGGGTTGTAGTTAAATGACATGCATAATTCAATATTTTTACAGTATTTTCTATTAAATACACTATTCTGATTTCTTTCTATCATTCGAGCTGTATACTATTTCAGTATTGTAATTTAAAGTGCCTAATTAAGATTAAAAATTAAAAAAAATACTAATTTTAATTTTTATGGCATATTAACTATTTTGAACTGTCACGAACACACATACTTCCACACCTCTGTACAATATTTGGTTTGCACCAAATTTGCCATACACTTGTATGGATTGATTGAATCAAGATAGTTACTTCATGAATGATCTGAAGGACGTTTCAATTTATGGCTGTTGAAGGGAATTGCCAATAGAGTAGTGACTTGGAATGAATTGGCACAATGCAAATATTCCAATTTTCACAAATTAGCCTTTCTTTTGGTAATGTCATTCTGCACATATTCTCTATTTACCACTTCAGGCATTTGGCATAATCTCAAAAGCTGTCATCTAATGTTAAATTTACTGAGGAATTTCTACTATCAGGAGACTGCATAGCTACGTAACGTCTTCTTAAAATTTCTTGTAAATCATTGCATGGACTGTTTTCCCTTTTTACTCTCATTGGTCGACCATTAGGTGATCTGTAAATCAATAAAATTATAAGTAAAATAAATATACTTTCTTTTAAATTTTATTTTTTGATTTACTCAGGGAAATAAAGATTCTATATTACAAACAAATAACTTCCACATTTACATATAATAGTGTTTGTATTTAGAAATTTAATTAATAAATAAGAACAATCAATGTAATTAAAAAGTGCTTAGTAAATAAATTTAAACATTAACAAACTTTGTATACCTTGCAACTGGCTTTAATTTTACTTTGTCAATTTCTTTTAACATATCCCCCATAGATTTTTGAGTGTTTAGTGGAGGTTTTTTACGTTCTTCATTCATGTGATCTTGTAAACTAGCTCTTCGTGCAATGTGTGGAGTTGTTGGTGGTGGCAGTGGAGGTGGTGGTGGAGGTGGTGGAACAACATCATTTCCATTTGATAAACATGGTTCTGAAAATGTTATTTTATAAATTCATGGAAATGCTTTACTGTAGTAAATTATTTATTGAAAATTAATGATCTTACGAGAGGCACTTTGTTTTCCACATTTAACAATTGATGATACCTGTTCCCTCAAATCCTGCAATTCCTGTTCCAATGCAAGTAAGCGAACTTCTGAACCAAAACTTATAGGTTCTAGAAGATCTGGTTTACTTTGAGATAGTCCATTGCTAAAAATTCATAGTTTACGTGTTATTTTAAAATAGTTACCCATTTGGCACTTAAACAGCATATAATTAACAAGACCTACTTTTAAGAAAAGCATCATGTTTCTAAGTAAATAAAATATGTGCTAAATGATGTGCATAACAGCTCATGATTAGCAACCTTATATAATGAAACATAGTGAAAGTGTAACATTAAACAATTTCAAAACATAAAATTCAATGTTTTAAGCTTCACAATAATTTATAGCAGCTAATGAAAATGTTAAAGCTGTATCTACATTTAATAAATTTAAATTTAAATTCGCTTAACTTTATTAATGAAAGTTTCCTCAATTCACAAATAGATGAAATTCTTAAAAATAAAAAACAGACTTTACTTTTCTTTGTCACTAAATAAACAATTCATTTAGTTATATAATTCAAGAGTGCAATACCTTCCTATAGCTAATCCATTGGAGTCATGTAAATCACCACTTGTTTCTTGATCGATCATGGAATTGGTCATCGAGTGCAGTGGTGTAACACTCACATATACTTTTGGTGGAGGCTTCAAAGGTAAGAATGATCCAATCCGTCGTACAATACTTCTTCGTTTGCCATAGTATTTGATTTCACTCATTTCTGCAAAACAAAAGCCATCGATTCATACACACTTCAAAACTAATCGAATGAACCAAGCATACTCCATCAATACATACCCCGAGCAAATGTTAATTAGTATAAATGCAAAAAGAGCGTGTCAATTATCGACTGATCGTATTGAACAAGCAAAACTGGGCCACGCGCTCTATCCTTACTCAAAACATTTTCGATCCACCCGCGCGTGCATCGGTTACCTAACAGATTCTAAGAAAGCAAGCCTCTCGTCGGTGCAACTGGTGATAAACGATTTGCAAGAGAAAAAAAACACTTATCCGATCAAGCAAAAGCTATATGCGCGCGAGCGTATATATCCACCCAGTTGAGAGAATCGTGCCAATTTTCTGGACTACATGCGAGGGAACATGCGACGCAACACAAACAGGTAGACTCCGAAAACATAAATTTATTCGCTCTGGACTCGCTCGCAGCTGGGTATTCGCTCTAGAACACTTCGAAACTCATTTTGCCGTAGGATTTACTTTTGTTAAACTGTCTTGATCCTTCGATCACGTTAATTTTAAATGTTTTCTTGGTTACGCGGACTGGAAGGGCTGTCTAAACGTGTGCAGCACGATATATGTGTTACTTACTGCCGCTGTACGCATGCGTCTGGATGCACCGATATCTTGAGATGCACTGCGCTAGTGCACGACAAATTTACTTATCTATTTGGCGCGAACGTAGCCGCGCAATCGACTTTCTTGAAATGCGCCAGCAGCTATCAACTCTGAAGCTTGGCGCGATTTCTATACTCGCATCTGCGAGTTCGATTATTTTTATAAGA
This sequence comes from Eupelmus azureus, assembly GCA_030522685.1. Taxonomy (NCBI): domain Eukaryota; kingdom Metazoa; phylum Arthropoda; class Insecta; order Hymenoptera; family Eupelmidae; genus Eupelmus; species Eupelmus azureus. The sequence goes on along the minus strand of JAPYZA010001094.1, from coordinate 17,805 downwards.
AGCACGATATTTAAAATCAGGTGAGTTGACGATGCACAGTTTTAAAAGTTTAGTAAGTTCTTGATGTTATCTTTTAGCCGTACCCAAATGCTACTAATCAAATAATGACATTTATTATGACCAACCAGTGTAGTAGAAACAATTTTTAAATTTTAAAGATTTATCACATGATAATCATGCAATTACTAATGCGATTGTTGTCTGTTTTCATTTAGTGGGATTTTTTCTCGATGTATTATATCTTCTTCTTCTCGATATAGTTTAGTTGCTGAGTGGTATATTTAATATTTGCATCCTTGATAAAAAAAATTACATTTTATTGAAAAAGATAAAATAAATCGATTTAAATTAAATTCAATATTAATGTTTAATTATATAAAAATGTAATTAAACATTATTAAACTTAAGTTTTCCGAAGCAGTGACGTGTGCTATTGTGGCTTCTTTCATATATTGGTATTCAAGGACAAATCTCGAAATCTCAGCCGAATCCGTCATCCAAAGAGTTTGGATTCTCTTTGTCAGTTGAAAAGTGATGGCGTAAGCTCCAGATTCAAACAACGAACTCGAGAACATAATGATGTAATGATAAAATATAGGTATGTAGGGAAGTGTAGAAAATTAATCGTAAGTTTTTGCAGTCAATAAAATATAAAATTTAATTCGACTTACTTCTGAATAATTTTTTTTAAATACGTAAAGATTTTCTTAAAAAATAATTCTTTTTTAAACTACGTAAAAATTCCATAAAATGTCACGTGACTTCTCACGTGAAAAATTATGTAATATATGGATCATATAATTTAAAAAATGTAATATACTTTTAAAATCAAAATAAATTCAATTTTAGAATGCGACTTTATGTTTCATAATCTCACAGTTATCACTCGTATGGTTATACCTCATGTGTTCTTTTTGCTTGGATGTAACTAATTAACTAGTTTAACTTGGTGTAAACTATTAGTATTTTGGATCTATTAATAAAAAATAATATATTTACTAAATGCTTATATTATTTTTAACTAATAATCATGAAGCATATACGTAAATCTATTAACGAATGAAATAATAACAAATTTTAATAATATTATTTATCTATATATGCAGTGTATTTTGTTAAGTACTGATAAGCAAGTACAACATTTTGTTTATATATTTTTCAATTGTAATTAATAATAATTGAAGGAACTGGAAATAATTTAATATGAGAGACTCTTTAGGTACTTAAGTTTAATGCAAAATGCATACTATTTTAATTTAAATTATGAAATGGCACGGGGATTATGCAAACGCTCCGCGTTTCATTTTTTTTAATAAAAAATAGTTTAAATTTTAAATATACTTTATCAATACTTAAATTGCTTCTAAATTTGAAATTAACCCAATTCAACACTTGGCAAAAAAAATTTTTTCAACATTTATTGGAACGGTATTCCATTCCCAGCCATAATATCGAACAACTCGACCAACGTTCGATCAATGGCCCGCGGCTTGCATCGCGCAAAGGCGTCTGCTACGACATGCAATGCCATTAGCTCCTCACAAATCGCTAACTTCAGAGCGTACACTTTAGTCATATGATCGACTCCTGACTCTCCGTGTACGAGAAAACAGGGTGGACACAGCAAAACTGGGCGAGCCCCGTTTGACAGACACTCGCTCGACGTCCTACCTCGTTAATCCGAAATCCAGTAGGACTTGGAGGCCCAGCAGGTAGCATCGAATTCTCGAGTGCCCGCCAGAAGGAGACGTCAGGATGAAGGGCTGCATGTTCAACATTGACGGGGGCTATCTGGAGGCTCTCTGCCGCGGCTTCAAGTGCGGCATCCTCCAGCAAAGCGACTACCTCAATCTCGTGCAGTGCGAGACACTTGAAGGTAATTTTTCATCTATTAAGACACGACTTTCACTTTTGGAGCACGGCCTACAGTAGGGCTTTGGAATTTCAGATCTGAAGCTGCACTTGGCTGGCACGGATTATGGCACTTTCTTGGCCAACGAGCCATCGCCTCTTTCGGTCAGTGTGATCGATGACAAGCTGAGAGAAAAGCTGGTGATTGAGTTCCAGCACATGCGTAATCACTCCGTAGAGCCGCTTTCCCAGTTCCTGGACTTTATCACCTACAGTTACATGATCGACAATATTATTCTTCTTATTACTGGAACGTTGCATCAACGTCCCATTTCAGAATTGATCCCCAAGTGCCATCCACTTGGTAGTTTCGAGCAGATGGAGGCAATTCATGTTGCAGCTACACCTGCTGAATTGTACAATGCTGTTTTAGTAGACACGCCTCTTGGTGAGTTTATTATTTCTAAACGAATCTGATAATTGCATACCTATGATATAAAATTGTCACATGATTTGACCTAATTCACTTTTATACATTTTTCAGCTCCTTTCTTTGTTGATTGTATTTCTGAACAAGATTTGGATGAAATGAACATTGAAATTATCAGGAACACACTTTACAAAGCATATTTGGAAGCTTTTTACAAATTCTGTAAAGAAATTGGCGGTACTACTGCTGACACCATGTGTGAAATTTTGGCTGTAAGTTTAGAAATCTATGTTTAACATAAAATTGAAAAGAGAATGCTGAAAATTAAATTTTGATGTATAAAATATGCTTGTAAAAATTTTTATTAAAGTAAAATAATAATAATAACTGTTTTCTTTTTCAATTTTCAGTTTGAGGCAGATAGGCGAGCAATTATCATTACAATTAACTCTTTTGGTACAGAGCTAGGAAAGGATGACAGGGCTAAATTGTATCCTAGATGTGGTCGTTTAAATCCTGATGGTTTAGCAGCTTTGGCTAGGGCTGATGACTATGAACAAGTTAAAGCTGTAGCTGAATATTATGCGGTAAATTTAACATAAATTAATATCTAAATAAGTATGACACTTCATTAATTGAATCTAGTTCAATTATTTATACATTATGCTTTTTAACAGGAATATGCGGCTCTGTTTGATGGAGCAGGAAATAATCCTGGAGATAAAACATTAGAGGATAAATTTTTCGAACGTGAGGTAAGAAATTGTTCACAATATTCTGTTAAGTTAAACAAGTATTTAAAAGTATCAATTCTAATTTTTATGTTTTATTAATTATAGGTTCGCCTCAATGTTAATGCTTTCCTCCAACAATTCCACTTTGGCGTTTTTTACAGTTATTTGAAACTCAAAGAGCAAGAGTGCCGTAATATTGTTTGGATTTCAGAATGTGTGGCTCAAAAACATCGCGCTAAAATTGATAATTATATACCAATTTTCTAAATGAATATTTTTGTTGAGTTTTTTTTAAACAACTGAATTGTATAAAAAGTTGAACTTTTTAAATGATATTAAGTGAACATTAACTAGAGGCCACACATTTTATTGACAACTGCCAATAGTTTCTCATGTAAGGATTAATTTGATCAAAGAGCTAGAAAGTGTTATCATGCAATCATCGCTATTTTCAATTGCAAAAAAGGAAATATGTAAATAATGTATCTTCCTCTTATTTCCAATATCAAATTATTATTAAATCACGAAAAGTATTATATTCATGTTTTAATTGTTAATTTAATATATGTATAAAATATACAAAAATGTACTAATATCACTATTGATGGATCGTTGCATTCCACATCATAATAACAATGATGAAAAAATTAAATGTACATTTCTGTAGCCACAAGATGTAAAATGATGAAAATAGATATACTATTGTGAATATTCAAAAAATGCTTTATTTTTTTAAATATGCCTCATTTCTTATAGAGTAAATACAAAAATATTATTGATAGTTTTAACAATTGTCATTATTTTGAAATGATATAAATAAATAAAAACGAAAATTATGAGAAGACTTATGACATAATTTTAATTTTATAAATTAAATGATGATTTCATAAATTTTGCAAGAGTTATTTTGACATATGATATTTATTAAAAATAACTGATAATTGATAATAAGGGACTACCTATTTAAAAAGAATTGTATATGTATATAATAGTAATAATCAAAAACATATCTATGTTTGCTTGTTACAAAATTTATTATAAAAGTTATTGAGATTATTACTTAAATAGTACAAGTAAATTTTTTAAATAAAATTTTGTATATATAGAATTTTTATGCACACAACAAAGTTAGAATCTTGAACCACCTATGTTTCTTAATTGTTCAATTATAGAACATTTGTAACAAGTATTAATGATTTTTTGTCAATTTTGAGAAATATAATTTTAAACTTTTATAATTAATGCTTTTTACTTCTAAATAATATTATATAACTAAAAGACTAACATATCCATAAATGCTTCAAGTGTACTTGGTTTTTATTTTCAATTGATTTTCACTTTTATAGTCAATTTGTTATGAAATTATCATTTTTCATTGTATATATAACATACTCTGTTTTTGTTTCAAAAATATAAAGTACAAGTGAATATTGTACATTATTTTCTTTGTATTGATAATTGCTTATAAATGTATTATTATAAAAAACTACTTGTTGCCACTCGATTCACTGTTCCTGTTTGCTTCTCGATTTGAGTCTTGATTAGTAGGTTCAGATGCATGTTTTTTAATAGGTGAGCAATTGCTACCAATAGTAGGAGGTTGAATGCTATTTGCTGGATGAAGCCCTTTATGGGGCATGTTTGGATGAATAGAATGTGGAATTGGCATTGTCGGAGGAATGTTGTTCATGGGTGGTTGATAAGTTCCTAAACTTTTTAAGCCAATAACTTCTGGGTTCTCTTTCCAGAAACGATCTCCAATAATATCATCTACCAAAGGTACAACAGTGGGTTTCAAACGACCAATCCCATTGGATACCAGTTTCCTTAGTAGCGTTGTTCCTTTCCTAAAGATGGGAGGTTCGTTATTGTAATTTACATTAAACTCTTGGAACAGTAGTTCATTTTTGTGTGAAGCTAAAGTCCCACTCAGTCGTTCTTCAGCCTGAAAGGAATCGTATAATTTTTATCACATATGTTTGATTAATTTAAGTATTTTCTGTAGCAACAAGAGAATTCTAACATACCTGTTGTGGAGACAAATGTTTCTTTAATACAAGACTCCAAAAGCAAGTATTGTACAAATTGTTAATATGAACATCAGCTTGCCTCCAAGCCAAATAGTCTCTTAAATTTTTATCAGTCGGGTAGAGAACGACTCTAGCATCAAATGATGGTGGGTAGTGGAGCTCTCTGTTTTTGAAGAAGCGAGGCCAGTAATAGACGTACGAGGATGAGAACAACGAATTGACATTGGTCATGATCTTGGAAGCTGGAAAAAACAGAGAAAGCCAATGCGTGAAGAAACAAGCAGGAACACGAAAACATACAAGAGATAAAGAATGAATAACTGGCAAAAGCACATGGTACCTCTACGCTTGAACAGTTGGGTGTCTTTCCTGAAGACAAAGGAGTACTCGTCGCTCTGGCCGTAAGAGATGACGATCTCCCGGAACTCCTCCATAACGGTGATCGCCGCCCTGTTCATGAGCTCCAGGGCCGCGAGATCATTGGGCTTGATGAACTGGTGGGACTCGGCGAACTTGGAGAAGTTCCGGCCGTCGATCCTAACCACGATCCAGCAGTTGGGCAGGCAGTTGTCCTCCGTCTCGAAGTCCTTAACGTAGTCGTACTTGCTCTTGGCCATTGTCGTAGTCGAGACGAAACGGCGCAGGAATATCACTTGACCATTACGGCGAGGAGCGAGCAGCTGCAGTATTGAGCCTCGGAGCAGAGCCTGCCTCATTCACACGGCAGCCGCCGCCAACTTTATTTATCCCGTCCGTGTGTCCGCGCGCTCGCTCGCACGCTATAGATCCGCAGACACCCGCCGGCTGCACACGCACTTATATATACTTGTCCTATAGCTATACATACGCAGAGAGTGGGGCTCTATAGCGTAGAGTAGCTGTGGAGAGGCTGAGAGAGCGTCGCTGTACCCCACGGACTGAGGAGACGATCAGACGTTTTATTAGGGGAGAAAGAGGGAGAGAGAGAGAGAGAGAACCTGTTGACACTTTTTGCCGCTTAGGTATACTTACTTACTAGCCCTACACGTACACTCTACGCGCGCGCCATCAGTCGTCTGCGAATGCTGCCTGCTGCTGATGTTCTGCAGGTACACGTGCGCCAACGCTACTTTCGAGGAATAACTACTTGCCTCGAATTTCCGTAAGTCACAAGTCGAGGAGAGAGACATCTGTGCCTGTGCGCGCTGTGGCTGATTGAGGTAGCTCCAGATTTTCCGAACTACCTTCGGAAATTCGAACGCAGGTATGGATAGTATTGGGGAGCCGGCTATTAGTGGCTTTCTTTTGCGAGGCTTGGATTGATGCTGAATGCTGTTGGATGAAGGTAATGATGTTTTTTTTGGGATTGTAAACATTGGATTTATGATGGAGACAAATTATATTTTGGTTTTTTTAGGCTGGAACTTATAATAGTTTATTGGAAACTTTTGAAAAATGGAGCTGCATGAGCATTTTTTGAATATTGGGGAATTGGAGCCCTCAATTTTTGAGATCATTGGATGTGCTCCAGCTTTGCAAGACTCCATTGATTGTATTATATCGAAATTTATAGAAGATTGTTTTGATAAATTAAAAATATCAGATAATAGTAGGAAACATTTAGAATTGTTAAGGCTGCTACTGTGTCAGCAGTACAAGTTGAATTATGAAGGTATCAAAGATAACAGAACTAGGTTTCATACCAAATTTTGTCAGTTTATGGAATTTTTAACTAAAAGTAAATTGTACACAGAAAAAAATAATCAATCCATTTTGTATGATATTATGATACTACAGCTGATACTTTTTGAGGATCAGAAAAATTTTATACGTGTATTTGAAGATTTTCGAGCTAGTAGCACTAGTCAGCAACAATTAACTAGCAAATTTTCTACAGATTGGTATTTAAAAGTTTTAAAGTGCTTTTTAAATGCTTGGGAGGTTCTATACTTTCTAAATGATATAAGAGATTTAGGAGTTGCAAATAGAGCACACTTAGAATCTTGTAAAAAAGTATTACTTTCCTCGGTTATGTACGATCTCCAAAGTTGGATAAAATGTAGAGAACATGATGAGTGGCTTGCTTTACATTCTGTTTTATCAAAAGTAGTAAGCATTGCAAAAACTACTAGAATTTTAAGTCCTTATGTACATGAAATCCTTGATAATGATTTTGACTTGACAACTGTATGTATTTTATGTGACTTTGTATTTCCAATTGATTCTTCAAATATTGATCTCAATTATGGTTTGATTCATAATTCAAAATTATGGTCTAAAATACAAAATAAGTTGATATCAGAAGAGTCTGCAGACCGCAAGCAAGCTTTATATCTTTTTAAAAGATTAGTTGATTTTATAGATGCGAATGAACAAGATATTAAGAAAGCAATGTCCTTAAATTTACTGCCACATGTAATGAATCCATTTATTTGTGAACGAACTGATCCAGGCAAATTAAATATAAAACAAATTAGAACAAATTTTATCCTAATAATGGAAGCTTTAGAAGAAAAACAAAAACATCTAGTTACTCCAACTTTATCACTTGTAGATAGTTTAATAGAAAGCTACACAGCGCACAAATCTTGTGGCCTTTGCTTTGATTTTACTTGGATTTACTACACCTTTTCAAGAATAATAAACCATGATAATCATGCAGTAGTAAAGTGGGGTCTATTAAGAGCCCTGCGACTTGATGCAGAAGCATTTAAGTATGATTTATTTATTTCATTAATTGTACGATCCCTCAATAATACATTTTTATATGAAAAGTACAGTGATGAATGTGAACCTGAAATTGTAACTGCATTAACAAACTGGTTAAACAATCTTCAGAGTGAGAGCCTACCTTTAATGGAAAAATTTGTATTCTGTTTCTATCAAGTAAACTGGGGTCCAGTGCCTATTTACTACATATTGCAATCAGTACTACTAGTCTCACCAGAATTAGAAAATATAGTCAACTGGCAGCAGGATCAATTCGACGTAGTAAATTTATTAGTAAAAGCCGTCATACAATTACACCCCCCTATGCTGCGGTCAATGTCACAAATCACGTTAATTAAGGTGATGTCTCGTTTCTCCGAAGTTCAGAATCTCACGATTTTATCAAAGGTACTCTCAGCTTTTTCCGAATCAGACTTGAAGGATCCCTGCTGCTGGCCTGCCTTAACATCCTGGCTGGCAAAAGTTTCTCACAACAACGCGATTAATTTTATCAGGCAAACTTGCGAAGCCCTCACAGTCGAAAATGCAAAAGTTAACGTTTCAATGTCTTTGTTTGCGATTATAATTCAACTGTTGTACGAAGGGGATGTGGTTTGCCAAACGGAAGATTGTATAGGTACGCGAGAACTGCGATCGCTTCTTCTGATCTTGGACAAGATCGACGTTAGACCGTATGTTGTAGTTCCACATATTGTTAAAGTTATTAATTTTATTTATAGTTTATTCGATCTTAAACGCCAGTCTCCAGAGTTTATTTATAAGCTTTTTATCAACTACAAGGAAATTATATTTAGATTTCTGTTAAAACTGTTTAGCAGTAATAATTTTAGTTACGAAGACGTTAAAGTATTTAAGCGAGCTCTGCAGAGCGTCGATTGCCTCGTGGACGGCAAAGTTAATAAAGTATCGATTCTCACGAGCGTCAACAGCAAGGACTTGGAAACGAAATGCATCCAAGTACTTAGTAACGCCAATCAACATAACAACGTGCAGCTGCTATTCGCCCTGGAGTCATGGAGCAACATATCCAGTCTCTACAAATACGAGGACAAATTTTTCTCGGCAAAAATCAACGATCTGTTGAGACTAGCCAAAGAGCGCAGCAGCGAGTTTACGGGAAAAATAGGCTCGGATTACTACGTTGCTCTGAGCAGGCTGGTCAAAAATCACGTGCAGGGACTAAACTCCGACGAGCTCAAGAGAAACGATGAATGGCTCCACATCGCATCTGCCGTCCTCGACGCGACGGGCAATCAAGTTTTGATCTATTTCGCGGATGTTACGCGGCTCTACGTCGCGGCTCTCACCGATGACGAGAAGAAATTGGAGAATCTGAAGATTTTGGTCAAGAGTTTCTGGAGCTGTAATTTTGGCAGCAAAAGAAACACGATGTTCTGGACGGTGGCTCAAAAGCTCACTGGAAGTATAAATAGCTCGGACTTCATAAGCTGCAAGTCTGTTCAAGAGATTCCCCAAGAAGTAAGATCCATTGATACGCATACGAGTGGAAAATCTTTTTACTTTTTATTTCATTGATTTTTGTGTGTTATGCAGTTCACCGACCGTATGCTTACCGAAGGGGATACCCTGCCAGGTCTAAAGTACATTTTGCTGACCTTCAGTGATACGAATCGGCATTTCAACTTCTTCATGGAGTCGATTCTGAACGGTCTTCTTCACGGCTCGGTGATGCGTCGCGACCAGAGAATTAACATGCAGGCATGCATAAAAGGAAAAGAAACGATATCGCCTTATAAATTGAAAGACGACAATAGGGAAAACTTTTTAGCTTACGGTTTCCTGAACAGGTATTTATAATTAAGTAACTGAATTTTATAAATTTTAATAAATAAAAGAGTAAATAAAAATAAAGCTGTAAGATGAGTTTTACTGTGCGAAGTAGATAAGTGCAGTGTTTGATCAGACGAACACAACTGAAATCTCTAGTGACTTTCCGTATGTTTTCATAAAAGAAGATCATTTAAAACAATTTGAACAAAGATTAAATAAAATTTTCAGGCAGCCAAACGTAGATGCCGCCGTTCGTGCCGCGGCAGCGGTAAAACTCTGCGGGGCCCTTCAAGCTAATCACGAAAACGCTTCGTTATTTCTGCCGCTCGTGCTTGAAAAATTAACGGAAGTGCAACACAAAAGGTATTACGCTGATTCGCAACTGCATAGATTGAAACATCGGATTATGCAAGTTTTGCTGTTGCTGCAACCTCATTTAGACAAGGTGTAACAGCCGATACAATTATTTAACGAAATCTAAAGCTAGCATGCACTTATAAATCAAAATTCAATACTTGATTTTAGGAATCTTCTAAAACCTTGTACTACACGTTACAAGATTCAATAATCAATGATACTGATCAGCACAGTGTGCGTATGATGAAAGAGTGGTTACTTATGAGAATTTATTTGGCAAATGAGGATTTGCTCTCGGATATATGGCCGTTTTTTGAAAAGGCGCGTGAAAATTAGAATTTATGATTCTCAGAAACTTTATTTTTTTAATTTTAATTTCTCATTAACATTTCTTTTATTGAACAGATCTGTGATGAACGACCGGGTAGTGCGAGTTCGATTATTGGCATAATCTGGCACATAGCTCAACAGCTGACTAAAGAAAATCTTAGCAAATTTATTAGATCGGCATTAGCGAAATTAGGATATTGTTGTATGGGTCAGCAATTTAGCATGCGTTTGTTTGGTCAGGTATCTATTTAAAAATTTAATTTACTGAAAATTAAATAATTTTCATGAAATTAAAAGTTGAAATGATGCAGGTGTTTTTTACTAAACTTTACGAATTGTTAGATAAAAATAACGATGTCAGAGTAGAATTTGCAAGTTTTTATAAGGCAACTCAAGATAGTCTAAATAGTGGAAATTTCAAGAAAAATCCTATTAAAATCGATGAGGACTTTTTCTATACCACTTTTAATCCTATTCAGCATTATAGCTTAGAGGTAATAATAACATTTAATATTTAACATTTTTAATTTTAAAAGTTTAATTTTTTTAATGTAAACATTTTTTTTAATGTGTAAATTTTTTTTAAAAATAGACAATATATCACCAATTACCACGACTATCTAATGTGGGCCTTGAAGAATGGATAACAAAAGAAAATTTTGAGGACCAAATATTGTTAGACAATCTAAGTATTAGCTTAAGAGTCAGTAATATAGATGATTTATTAAATGCAGCCACTGTTCCTTATTCTATTTTAAAATCTAGTAAGTCTTTAATATATATTTATATTTTATTAATACATTAAATGTTAATAAGTATTTTGTGATAATGAAAATAATTTGAAAGGTGAGAATTCTAAACCAGAAGAAATTGAATGTTCAGAAGTTATAACTAATATGCAAAAGAAAATAACACCATGGAAAACAATACTGCCAAATGAAGAAGATCTTTCACAAATACTAGATTTAAATGATTTGAGAAAAACAAATAAACAAAATCTTATAGTAGTAGCTACACTTATCGATAAACCTCAAAATCTTGGTGGTATTGCTAGAACATGTGAAATATTTGGAGTTAAAGAGCTTGTTGTCTCTAATCTCAAACAAATTGAAGACAAGGAATTTCAAGTCTTAAGTGTATCAGCTGACAAATGGATAAAAATGACTGAGGTTTTTTATATATTCATTTTAAATTATAAAAAAATTTGTCTATACACAAAAATAAAAATGTATTCATTATAGGTAAAAACATTTTCACTCACTAAATATTTACTGGAATTAAAAGACTGTGGATGGACTTTAATTGGAGCTGAACAAACTGCTAACAGTGTCAATTTAAATGATTTCAAATTTCCAAAACAAACAGTACTTGTTTTAGGGTAAGTCATTAATATATTTGAACACTTCAATGTATGTATTTTAAATTTAAACTTATTTCAGAAATGAAAAAAATGGAATTCCTGCTAATATTATACCATTACTGGATATTTGCGTAGAAATACCTCAGTTTGGTGTTATACGCTCACTAAATGTCCATGTTACAAGTGCAATTTGTATCTGGGAATACATTAAACAACATCAGTTTATAACTTAAGAATTTTGATAATAGAAAACAAATGAATTTTGTAATTTTTGTTACATTCTTTAATAAAACCTTTTTAAATTAAGGTATAATTGTTTATCATTAAATTTCATGATAAGGTATTTGAGACTTTTATTTGTTTCAAAACCTTAAAATTATTTCTATATTTTACACATTTAAGTTTCTATTAAAATTTATATGAATCTTAAACATCGTAACCAACAATGTGTCGCTTGCCAATGCATTCACCTATGAAGAACCAGCAGTAAACTTCAACAGCCACCAATGTATTGAGCCAAGCTTCTTTGACCGTCAGGTTTTTGTATGATCCAGTCTTGGCACTGTGAAGCAATTTGCTAATTCCAGATTTAATGGCTGGAATATCCTTTGGTGTTGGTGGAACTAACTCAACAGCAGCATATCTCTGTATAATCTTGAGCTGTGGAGTAGCTGTTTTAATTGTGTCTGAAAGTAGAAATGAAATATTTTATAAACAAATTGATTAGTTGTAAAAATATTATATATACTTTCACGTACTACTATACTCATATTTTTACATTCAGATCATAATGATTACTTAAATTAAAGGCAAATTAAACTTTAAATTTATTTAAATTTGTTGATATATTTCTCACATTTGTTCCTCATTAATAACGTTCAAGGGTATTTTCACAGAAGTAGATACTGTACTTTAATAAAAAAAGCAACCATAACCTACAATTTTACATAGTTTATAAAACTCGAAGTAATAAAACTAATTGAAACTTTAAAAATTTTACTTTAAAAGCTAATAACAGGAGACATTAATATTAATAATTATATTAAAGAACTGAATAATCAAATAAATTGATATAACGTTACATAAGAATATTTATCAAAGAAATTGCCGTCAATAGTATGATGATGATCTTCACATTTGAAACAGAAACATAATATTTAATTAAGTAGAAAAATTGAATGATACTTACCGCTGACAAGTTTTGACACAGTTCCGACTAATTTAGACATTTTATCTCTTTTTTTCAGAACCACGGCTCTGCAAAGGGTTCGCCTTCCAACGAAAAATATGGCGTAGAGCAGTCCGAAATCGATTGTTCCGTAGAATTCAGAAAATTCCGAATTCTTCACGTTCCTAATTCTAATATACAACTATATAGATGATATAACTATATAGGTGTCTAGTTGCTGTGCATATGCTATTTAGATTGTGCTTTAATTACGCTTTATGCGTTCAGTCATTTAAAATATTAAAATTTCATTATTTAAAAAAAATTTAATAAGTTTAAATAAACAAATTTAATGTAATTACCTCTTATTATTATATATTCATTAGGAAAAAAGGCGCATTTATGACATGGGTTTATGTGCATAAATAATTCAAATTTTTGTTAATTTGTTAAGTTTTAATATAGGCAAATTTATGAAAAGCAAAAATTTATTATGTACTTTTGAAAATATTGAATATTTTACACATTTTTATACACATTTTTACAAAATAGATCTTTTTAATAACTAAGCTATAGAAAAAACTAAACTCTTGTTGAGTTATAATGTAAATTATTGCAATGTACCTATTAGATTATCATATACAAAGCTGTGCATACATTTTATATTAAATGTTCATTTAGTTTTCTAAATCAATAAAGGTTTGGATTTTGATGATTATATTAATATATTAATAAATTAATATTGCATAGATATTACAATAAGATCAGAAAATTGGAAACTCCTTACTTCACAAAACAACTACAATTTTTAAAGTTAAATAAAAAATCGCATTCTAAGATAAAAAATATATTAACAAAATAAAGCGTATGTATATAATTCAAATATTTATGAAATGTTAGGTTTGTGATTTTCACAAAATTTATACACAATTCACGTTTTATGAGCATAGAATTTTATTAATTATCATGTAATAAACGAGTATGCAATAGAGTTTCACTGTGTAAAAAGGAAATACATACGTAATTAGTTTTCAGATTGAATCAATCTATTTCGCCAGTCTCACATGAAATTAAAATTATAAAATTTATAATATTTATTGTACAATCATCATCAATCCCAAGACTTTACTCTCAATTCTGGTTCTAGAATAGACCAATTAGGAGAGTTTTTTTCCTTTGATAGCCAGTTAAAATCATCAATGGAATTCCAATTGTTAATTTTGGGGTCCAAGCCAGCTAATTTGAAATGGTTTGTTTGATCTTCATATGTCCAGTTGTAAGGAGCTACATATATCTTTGAACAATCCTCAATGATTGCCCTGCTTGTTACATGCAAATATATTGTACAATTTGAAGAAGAATGCAATCTGAGTTGCTGACAAGCAAAGGCAAATGTACAATCACGGCAGTCATCCACAAAAACAGATGTTGTCACTGGTCCAATCAGAACAGTACATTGAACAAGGCTAACCATATGAAGCGTATTTGGTGTTCCATATATTCGAACAGTACACCTTGTCAAATCGGACAGTAACACATCATTTTTATTCACATTTTCAGCATCCAGCACTAATTTTTCACCTACTTTTCCCAACAACATGCATGTGTTATCACCATATTTATTATAAATTTGTTTATTGTTCTGTTTTCCTACACCATTTGTTGCAATGCTTTCAGCAATCTTTAAGTCTTTTAATCCATCTGTCACGTCACTTGGTTTTTCAGATGATTTTTTAATGACCCTTCGATTTTTAAATCCAAACTTCTTTCTTGGTACAAGCTTAGCTTCTAATTGTGCTGCATCATTTTCCAAAATTTGAAGTGCCTCTTGAGCTTTGCGGATATCATAGACTTTTAGAAATATTTTTGATTCGAATAAATAATTTTTTAACATTAATATATCTTTATTTGCTTTATCAAAAATTTCTGATAATGATGATACTGGTGCCGATTCAGCACTATCCAGCAGATCCCTGATACTTTTACAGCTGGAGTAAAAAGCATCTTTAAAGTAGCTGGCTTGCTCCGTTTCTACAATAAGCTGTTGTTTCTCCTCCTTGCGCTTTTCAATTACATTTTTGCGCTCTCTGTCCCTCTTATTTATGCGCTCAGACAAGCTTTCTTCGCTTGGAGTATTGGATTCCATTATACTTTCGTTTCTGTTGGAAAACATAATTTCCATCATGATTAAAATCTCACATTCAGAGAGTTACAAGTACTTACATCGTATGTTCTCTACTACAGAAATCGTTATCTCTTGTGAGCATTTGAGTTTTCCCTGACCATTATATTAACAACCACTAGGCGTAGGTAATCTACTCTACTTTTGTTTATCATGGATAAGGGATGTCGCAAAAACGCCATTGGACATTTACTGCAAATTTTTGGTTTTACGGAAAGCCTTCTTGTCCTCCTCCTGTTGTGTTGACAGTGAGTTTGATGCTCTATCGAACATGTAGTATCCCTTCAGAACAATTGGTGCCTTCTCGTGCATATAATATCTGAAATCTGCAATGCAGAAAGATATAAAAACGTTCATTACCAATTTACAGTTGTTTCTCTATAGGTTAGTCATATCAAATCTACATAAACTAAAACTCAAGCATCACAGATACAATACGAAAAATTCGCAGAAGACTACCTACTTAAAAAAAAAGTAAAAAAGAAAGACGAATCCAGAATCTGAAGCTACCAGATCCCGAAAAAAGAGCGACGAAACGCGCGCAACTCCGACAAGATACAAAAGAGCTCCAAATCGCAAGCGTTCTGAAGTCCGCACGTACACCCAACCAGCTACACCCGCAGCGAAAATATATACCCACTTTTTCCCCACAACGAAATCGCGCTCCGAGAGCAGCTCGCCAAAGCAGTCCGCCCTGAAAAGGTGCTACTCGCACAGACACCGTCAGGACACTCTCCCAGTCAGTGGGCGCGCGCGCTTGCGTTTGTATGCGTGATTACGTATATAGGTATACGCGCGAGTATGTAGAGAGCGAGAGACGGCGAACGGGGAGCTGCAGCAGCAGCGCGGGGAGAAGAAAAAAAAATGGTGTACGTGCTGCGCTGGAGCCTAACCTACAAAAGCAGCGAATCCTGCAGGACGAGGGGGAGAATGACTCACCTTGGGAGTTTTTCATGCGCTTGTAGAGGTAGTAGCTGACGCCGAAGCACACGATCTCCGCGGCGATGATCACCTTGATCGCCGTAAAGTATACCTGGCCGCCGCCCTTTGGCTTCTTAACCAGCATAATATCTCTTCGCTCTCGCTCTTAGCGCCGATTTCCAAATATGGAAATCATCAATACTTGCAAAGGCCCAGTCGGTCCCGCCGCGTGAGGTATACAGGACACCGTCACTGTGTGATCGCCGCTCTCTGGCTCTGCAGCACGAGGAGGTAGCTCTACAGTGCTCGGCTTGTGTGATTCATGCGTATATGTGCGCGCGCAGGTTACTAGACTGTGTATGCCTGCGTATGTGTGACTGCGTCTGGTAAAGGAATTGTCGCTTTGCGCGAAATAGAAAAAAAAAAGTGGAGGAATTGCTGGAGTTCGCGGGCTAATCTGAGACTTTGTTTCTATTTATAAACTGAGACAAAGAATTGGAATTGCAAAGTTGCAAGTAAGCTTAATGGCTGTGATTTATTTGAGAAAGATTGAGTCGTTTTATTGGAGACTTGGGAATATTTATACGTAGCAGGAGTATAAGTAGTGGTGGACGAGCTTTTTGATCATTGTTTGGTTTAATCTCAGTTGTTAATTAAAACTTGTTTTTCCAAATTATCTGAGAATGGATAATTAAAGATAGAAATAAATATTTTGTACGAAAAAGAATTATATTGACATTTATATCTTAAGGCCAGAGTAGGAAATAGGCCTAAATCATCAGAAACTATATAGAAGCTTATACTATTCAAGCGGTCTTACCAACTCGCATTGATCTACTGAATGTAATGAAATTTCTTTTTAGTTATTACAGACAATTTTATTTAATAAAACCTTCAAGTTAATAATTTTAACACCTCTTTTGTGTTTGATTCATATAAATTTTTTTTTCAAAATTAATCATCTAATTTTATTAATATTTCATCGTCATTATTAAAAGGACAAAACAATGTGGCCGGCTGTTTACTCTGTCTTTTTCTACTGATTTAAGTAGAAATGGCCAATTTATTAAAATTGAGTCATCTTTAAAATTCTGTCAAATGATTTTGTCATTTGTCTTCTTTTAAAATTATATTTTATCTTAATTATAATATTAAAATCTTTAAGTAAATATATTAAATTTTCATTTTTAAAATAAATAACTAAACCAGTTGGAAAACTAAAAATAAGAAACTAATTTTCTACAAATAATTAATTTAAACTATTTATTTTAAATAGCTCTTCATAACTTTATCTTACCTTACTATTAAACGGTGTAAGATATAAACAAAAATTAAATAGCCAACTAAGAAAAATTCAAATTACTTCCACTACAAAGAGCAATGAGTAATCGAGGCAATTTATTAAAAACTATAACATAAACCAAAGATTCTCATATTTTAAATCCTTTACATGTTTTTGTTTCTCGAGTCTCTCGAGATCCTCGGCACGTAATATTTTTTATACTTCCTTTTTAGCCCGTAATCGTAAATTATTATTGTTTGATTTTTGTGATCTCTTACATATGGAATTAATAAAATGTGCGTAATTTCGGAACAATTTTATCTCTCTATCTCTCTCTTTTAATTTTGTTTGGTTTTTTTTTAGATTTTCATGGCAGTCATCCTAGAAAAAAAATTAAACGTATCCGATTCTCAAATCGAATCCGAATAATTTTTTCTTTGGAAGTTAATAAACAACGACATTTTTAGTAATATAAATGACGAGAAAAAAATGATGATTCGTCGATAAAATTGAAAATCAAAAACAAACATCGTTTATATATATGTATATGTTTCACCATTCTATCGGAGATGCATGTATATAGGCGGGAAAACGCTATTTACGCCAAGCGCTTCACACATTATCATGTTACTTTTTTTCTTTATCTATTATACAAATACA
>JAPYZA010001093.1:0-13510 GCA_030522685.1 Eupelmus azureus | reverse complement strand
CTCTCTCTCTCGAATCTATCTATACGGTATTGATGATTAATCAAAGTTTTACAAAATGCTGCACAACTTCGCGCACTATATGATTAATTAATTAAACACATACGTCGCGGTAATTTACAAAGCGAAGAATACATAAGGCCATTCAATTAATCGTTGGGCCAAAGAAGAATATATATAGTACAGGATTATTATGTAACATAAGTTTTCATTACATCTCTTTACAGGATCGATTATCTTCTTTCTTTACTTTTCATTTCACTCTTAGCGGCAAATCGGTACTTTTCTTACTTTATTTTACTTTTTTTATAACATTGCACAAAAGGAGAGACCTCGAATTCGCCAGTCCGTACTTTTTTTCCCTCGTATGTAAATATATAAATATAATTGTAATCGGTAGCCCACTGCCTCTTCTCTTTCCGCTACTTTAATTGCATAGAGATTATATGTGTCAATGCCGTAAGCTAGATTTTTTTTGTTTTTAATACTGCGTTATATATGTTTATAATGTGAAACGATCGATGCTATACAATATTTTTCTCTCTTCGGATTTTCCCTGCGAAAATCGCCGGATTCCGAGCAAGAGCCACAGCTGAAGGTATCATTCATTGTTTCTTTTTTCTGTTTGCAAGTTTCACTATTACGTGGTGAAACGTCCACTTGCGATGATCACACACAGATTATATGTATATAGCATAGACTACGCGTACGGAGGTTGGCAGTTTTGATATTTCTTTTATTTATCGCATTTGTTTGCTGTATTTGTAGCTTATTTGAGACTGCCGACTGGATAGAAGATTTTCAATGATATGATCAGAAAATACGTTAGACACTCGGATTAAGGGCTCTTTGTTAATATAAACATTCTTCTGGTAACAAATGCATTATTCTACTCAAGAAAACAAGCTTAAAATTTGCGTTATATTTTTATGTACAATTTTTGCATATAATTTGATGTTTTTAAAATAAATTTTCATACATAATAAACATCAACAAAAATTATTTTTTTTTTCTATAAGTAAAGAACCATGCATACATATCCAGTTAGCATTCTCCCTTCTACATTTAATAGTAAAAATACGTGACCGACCAATATTGTAACAAGTACTTATAATTTGTTTTAAATTTAATTTCGACGCGATTACAAGCGCTTCAAAAAATCATTTTTTCCCTTACGTATATATATGCGTGATCACAGCTTATGAAACGAAATTACTAATTTTACTGCCCACCTCTTATATCGTACCGATTATTATAACAATAGGTTTCTTTTTTCTTGAATATTACGAATACTAAAATTTTTTTATTCATAACGTGCATATAGTACTTTTAATGGGACTTCACGTTCTCGTGGACGCTACTTTTATTTTGCATCAATGATGACAATGTGATTTATCTGAAATGTGGCCTGAAACATACCGAGGGTGAAAAAAATCGTTCGGAAACTTTTAAAGTTCATTGCTTGATTCTGCTATTGACTAGTAACCTAGTATTCTCTTTGATTTACTTATAGTTTTTATTTATTCTTTACCCATTTTAGTATTGCATGGATTCTATATAATATCGTAGAATCATTTTATTTTGGAAAATAAATTTGAAAAAATATATTCTATTTTATAATGTAATGTAATAAAAAAATATGAATTATATGGTAAAATAATGGTCTCTAAACCGTTTAAAAATTTTTAAAAAGTCGTCAAGTACATAAATAAAAAAAATTAAAACGAATATCGAAATATTATAATAGACATTTGCAAAGTAATAAAAACATTATTAATTTAACTTAAATAACTATCTTTAGAGTTTAGACTTTAGAGTTTCCGAACGCTTTCCTTGTTTGGATGAATTTTGTATGGCACAGTATTTTTCGATCAGTTGTACCAGTGACAAAAATAGAATTTCTACAAGTTAGATTTTTCGCTTATTTCCTCTGTATTTATAATATATATATTTATATTCTATCTAATTTAATAATCAAATTGCATTGGGTAGCTGTACATACGACATTTATATATATCTTGTATATATACTTGTGATCTTGTGCCGTGTTAAAAACACACATTTGCAATCGACTAGCTTTTTTGTTCAACGATGAAGCTTCTTTTTACAAGTGTTAATTTGAAAGACAAGGTTCAATAATTGATTTACAAATAATCCGCTTAGAAAGTACTGATGCAATCAATGTTTGAATTTCCGGATGCAATGATACAAATTTTTCGGCATTTCGATATCAACATTTTTTTCTCCTTTTCATCGATGTATTGCTTCATGTAAGTCAACTATGTTATTATATTATACAATACTTTTTATTTACCCTAGTGAAATCACGTTAAAAGAACTCACTCGAAGCCTAAAAAGTCGTGTGTAGAGCGCCTCTTTTTACTTGCGTGTACGTGTGTGTATGTACGTGTATTTTGATGCGAATGAGAATAAAAATGAAATCTGCCGAGAGCAATTAAAATGCGTTCGAGTAGTTGTCCGTTTTATTTTTTATATTCTTTTTCATTTTGAGCGAAAAAGTGGTCGATTTGATTTTTAAAACTGTCGTTTAGTTTATGGAACATACAAGTGCTAAGGCACTCAAAGTACATCCAGCAGTCGATGACTATTGCATCATGTACGTGTTATTACATATACAATTATGATTGAATGATACATTCTTGAAAGTCAAACATCTATATTATAACCTTCTCGTATCCAATAAGTGCTTTTCCTCATTCATATACTTTATTATGAAAACTTTTTCTGTACAATTGTTTTTCTTCTCGTCTTATTTTTTCCTCTCGCTCAATGTGCCTTCAACTTTTTTTCTTTCATTCATCGACCAACAACGATACAAGAGTTTTATATTGATGTATCTACGCAGATGTTTCTCTATAGATGTATGCGGTTTTAAAGCATTGCAATTGTCTCAGTGATTAATGCACGCAAAAATAGAATCTGTTCCATCGCTTTCTTCTGCCCCGTTTACGCGAAATATATTTCGGTATTTTCTGCAACGTCCTGCAAGATTCTGCCAGATACGCTTATATTTAAATCCCGATTAGTGTTATTTTTGTCTTTCCGCTGGGTGACCCGCGCTCGGTCGTTGCTTTTCTTTAGAATATTAAAAAATAATTTATTTAATCTCAACTAACTGATATTTTATCAAATATTTTATTCATGTTTTAATTTTATTTATCGATAACTTTGTTAAAGTCTTTTTAATAAACTTTTAATAACTAAGTAAGTAAACTTCGAAATTTAATTTATCTAAATGAAATGAATAATATTAATTGATATTGTATTACTAAAATTATATTTTGTTGTTTATTGGTCACTAAGTTGCCAATACGTGTAATATCGTATGTTTCGCCCACGCGACAGCACTTTGGCCGGAAATCATCGGTATTATCGAACTAGGCTATTGTTATAACATAGTTGGTGCAGCTAATCAACGAGACAAATGTAAAGCTTACTAGATGTCAAACTATTTATATACCATACATAATATAAAATCATCCCTTTAAATATAAATAAAGTCTAAGATTCTTACCGTTCTCGTAACTTCAATTGCAACCATCGTGTATTCGATCGTGAACTATGAATTGTATCCTAGTCTAAATTCACTAGATTATCAAGATGTTTCGATTTGTTCTATATATACTCTCTCAAGTGTTCGGTGACTATGACTAATTTAAATGACCACCGATATATTATAAACCTACCATAGACAAATTTTATTTCGATGATGAAGAATTTCTCGTTCGATCATTATATCCCCTTCCTTGATTACATTTATGGAACAGCTTTCCCAATATGAGATCACTTGTAGTATTACACAATTTAAAAAATATGCTTTCAATGACAATTTTTAAAAATACGAAGCATCTATAGACGATCAGTGCCCTAAAATGTATACATTCCCTAAAACAAAGACTTAAATTTTCTTGATCTTTCGTTTTCACCAAAAAGTCGGAGTAATGACCGATAAAATTGGTATTCAATTGTAGTTTTCTTTTAAATCGTTTCAATTTAGTGTGTGTATTGCCGAAGCAAGTACAGTTTTCTTTTAAATCAATAATACTTCGAATTTATTCGATCTGAAATTATTACGTATATTTTATTGTAATAAAAACGGCGTATTTGGGTTTGTACTGCAAAACAATTTTGATATTAGCCATAATAATTTTTTGGAATACTCTATTGACTTTTGAATGTTGTTTAACATTGAATTTAATAATCTTAATTGTATGTGGTAATTTTAAAATGCACTCTGTTGTAATTAAATTTAACGTTATTAACAGGTAAGCAAATATCGATTAAAAGTTTTATCTTTTGAAGGATTACTCAATATCATTATTGACAAAGCATATGCAAAATATATCTTTTTTATAGTTTTCAAAAATGTTAAAGGCATTATTCATATCTGAATTTTGGTGTCTTTGAAATCTATTATTGGCACAATATAGAATTTTATGCCAAGCTTTAATGCTTAGAACTAAATCAGTTTATCATACAAATTCATACATTTGACAAATTGAATAATATCTAAAAAAGTTATGAAACCATTTTAATGATTATATGACATCTTATTTCTATGCATCATCTTTTTTTGTTATCGTATTCCGTATTCCTTCTTTAATAATCACGTATTTTTAGCAGTCTAATAATTATCCTGGCAAAAGAATTTTCACTTATTACTTAGAAAAAATAAATGGTTTATTTTAAAAACGCATAAGCTATAAGAATTTTAAAATTTATTAGATAAAATAAAAATTATTTTGCCAGGACTGGAGTAAGTTAATTTAGTTACATATCCATATTATTATAGAATCGCGACTCACTTGAGCAACAATAATGAAGTCACATTATTCAAGTATCACTTGATTGCTCTACATTACTATTTTTTTCTTTTTTTTTCTTTTTTTTTTCTTCAGTTCTTGCTTCGATCGATCTTAAATGGACAAGTGAATCCTTGAACGTACCTCTTGATCAAACTACTTCCTAGAACGCGAGAATTCACGCAATAACGGGAGTAGCTGCGAGGTACAGCGAAATTATTAAAGGGCAGGAGAATTCGAGTGATAGTCAACACGACAGTCTTTTGAACACCATAGGGTTATGGGAGCATGATTGAGACCATGCCTGCTACGATACCATCTCATGCCATCCGCTACCGTTTGCAGTATTACTTTCAGACGCTAGAAAAAAATTAATTTGTCAGTATAATGTAGTTTAGTTAAATTAAATTTGTAACATAAAATTGAATTCGTTTTGACGAACTGATTCATAAAATTAACTATTACGATTATTGATGTTAAAAATATTCCACATGTCATTCCGCCGTAAGATTTCGTGATATTGTAATGAAAATTACTATATCAATATTTTAAGTCGGAAATTGATAAGAATTCTTTTAATGGGAATTTTTATAAAAAATTTTAATTAGAAGAATAACTAACTCGTGTAAAAAAATTATTTGTAATTGATTTATAAACATTTTCTGTAAAAATTAGAACTTTTAATGTTAATTTAATCTAAAGCAATTATTTTTTAACAAAATAAAATTTTAAAATATTCATAGAAAAATATTTCGAAAATTTGTAAATATTTTTATATTTTTTGGTAACAATTTTTGATAATAAAATGATTGAAAACTAAATAAATTCGACTTTCCTGACAAATATAAGCGTTACAGATTTTTTGAGCTTGTTTTTTGGAAGTTGGTTATTAAAACTAATTTTTATAAGTGCCATCGATTTAATAAGATTCTTTCCAAAAAAGAAAAAATTTTACATACCTTCTGTAGCTGCTGACAGAGGACCCCATATTCTTATTGTGCAGTCATCTGATACAGAAGCCATCATTTGATGGTATACAGGATTCCAGGACACACAATTCACGGTTCTGCTATGTCCTGTTAATGTGGCTATGGGTAACTCTTTCTTTATATGCCATACATATACTTTATTATCTGAAAAATTAAACGAATAAAAATATTAGCGTGAAAAAGTTGGACATAAAAATTATAAAACTTAAGAAACTGCCTCGAACCTTCACTGCCTGAAGCAATGAAATCTTGATTAACGCCCCCAAAACAACTATGAATAGTGAAATGCCCTTGGGTAACTCCTTGAAAACGTCTAACCAAACATTTGTCTTGTAAGTCCCACAGATGAACTCCTTGGTGAGCAACGTTAAGTAAAGCTTGACGATCTGCTTTGTTTACACTAAAGGACATGATAGGATGATCCTCTTGCAATCTAAAAAATTGTTAAATTTATTTTAATTAAAACTTTCATAAATCTAATTGTTTTATAATAAAATTAAATTTATATTTACATTGTAAATTCACTTAATTCATCAAAATTATAGCCACGAATGCGATGATGAGAGTCGGCAGCCAATACGGTTTTACCGTCACTCCGACACCAAAGACTTTTAACTCTAACTCCTTCCCACGAATCCAACACATTTCCATCCATATCCTGATAAAGATTTTTAAATAAATAAATAAATGAGATTTATACAAAATAAACGTGGAAAATACAAAATGTTACTTACACACTGATAAAATTGACCACGAAGTCCACCAGTGACAAATTTCATGGAATCGCGATGCCAAGCGCAAGCAGTTAAAGAATCTTCTGTACTTTGGGTCAGTTTGACGCGTAATTCGCAATCTGGTGTATCGACACTCCACAACCATAATTCCGGACAATCCTCCGGTCCGCATGCAATTAAATGAGTACTGTCGGGACTCCAAGCAACTGATGCCACGCCGTAAGTGTGACCTTCTAATGTTTTCCTGTGTGTCACTCGTAATGTTTCCTGTGTGAGGTAATAAAAAGAAGGAATAAGTAGAATACAAATTAAAAACATTTACTCAATTTCTAGCTACTTACAGGATCAACATCCCAAATTATGACGGACATATCTTTTGAACCAGTGGCAAGTTTGAGTCCGTCTGGCGAAAACTTGCAATACCACACTTCGTCACAATGATCATTGAGTATTTGTGTGGTATGACAGGGGAATTGCTCCTTACTACAGCTATGATCGACTAGTAGCGAAACATTTTCGAGATTCGTCTATTTAATGGAGAAAATAGAATATTGAAGTCTTTTCATATAAAAATAATAATTCATACATATTAAATATATTAAAATGAAATACCTGTGTTTGTGTGATGTGGTATGTGCACTGCTGATTTTGCATTTCTACAGCTTGACAAAGAAGGGAATGAAGACGACGTGGAGGTAACATGATAGATGGAGGAAGATACTTTTGCAATCTATCCATCAAAGCTGCTCTTGATGCTAGGCCTTTGCCCTCCCAACCAGCTCGAGTCTTGAATAAGAACGTTTTTTTTTAGTAATAACAAATATTATTTTATGCACTCATATTTTTTTTATAATTAATTATTCTAGTTGTACCTGGAGTTCATCTCTGCCACTGCACATCATGAATGCGGATAGCTGATGAACACGAACTGTGTTGTGACTCAAAGGAGTAAGTTCATTCCGTAAAACTTGAAGAGCTTCAAGTACCAATCCATCCTCAAGATGTTCTAGATATTTTTGTTCTAGCAGTAAGAACTTCATTTCCTAAAATATTAAAAATAAATAACTAGATTTTTCTCCACACATTTGACTTTAATGTAGTAGAAACAATTCTTACCACAAGGCTCTGATTGGCACTATTTAAGAATCCTTTGAGCTCATTAAGATCATGGTCAGCTTTGGTCCAATCACCATCCATGACATGCTGGCGAAACTTTGCAGCTGAAGGATGGTCAAGGCGACATCCAGACTCTTGCATTAACAAATCAGCAGTGCGGCTGAAATAGACAAAATAAATAAACAAATGCTCAATCATGTTAATCCGTACAGAGCAGTTGGTGACTAATAGTTGCTACTAAGTCATAAGAAATGCATGCATGAAAACATCAGCTGATTGAGAACAAAGGAAAGACAACACATACTCAAGTCCCACTGTCTTCAAGTGTTGCCCAATGAGCCGCACAATGTCTTGATTAGTTTTGTCCATGATCTTGATAGGTACGCTCTCGGTTTCTTCCCCGTTGAGCTCCCCCGTGTCACCATCAGTCTCGGCAGCAATGTTCCCATTGGTCTGAGCTCCGCCAGAGTCTGACACTGTCCCATTTTGCTGGGTCCCTGCTGGAGAGACCGCTGCACCATTGGCACCCTGCTGCATCATTCTGCTCGGAGGAACGTCACATTACATAACAAACACCAAAAAATTCAAGCTCCCCAGGGGGGAGGCAGAGAAAAGACGCACAATAACGCACATCAGGGGGGCAGAAGACTCGGGATGACGGCTCGCTCGCGCGATGGCGAGTGAGAGGAAAGAGAGAGAGAGAGAGAGCAAGCGAACGAGAGAGAGAGAGAGAGAGAGGGAGAGATTGAGAAAAGGAGAAAGAAGAAAGCTAATTATAGATAAAAAGGAGCGAGTAGGCGATAAGACGACGAGTGCACGCGAGTGTGGCCCCACACGGGCGCTCGTGTGTGTATGTGGGTGTGCATCGTTCTCGACACACAGAGAGACATTGAGAGAGAGAGAGAGAGAGAGAGCGAGAGAGAGACACGCTCGCACGCACTGGTGGTAAGATCTGACAAGCAGAGGAGAGAGAGAGAGAGAGAGAGAGAAAGAGAGAGTAGAGGAGGGAAAAAGAATGATCAGCGCGTAGAGCGAAGAAAAAGGAAAGCCTGCGCGCGCGAGGAGCTGAGTGCAGGCGAGAAGACAACAAAGGGAGAGTGGAGGGGGGTGCAGGGGGAGGTAAGTGTGGTGTGTGTGTCGGGACGGCGGATAGGTAGGCATATAGAGAGGAAGGAGGGGAGGGGAGAGGATACGCAGCCATGTAGGTAGCAGGTATACGAACCGATAGTTGTCCATGTCTTTGGCTGCGTCCTGGTGCTGCTCGTCGTCCTGCTTGTCTCGTGGTTGGTCGTCGTCGTCGTCGTTACGGTGGGTCTGCTCCGCTGCGCTGCTTCGCTCCGGGCTGCTGGAGTGATGCAGCAGCGGCTCCGCAGCAGCTGGCCTCTGGGTAGTCGGCAGGGAACTACGGGACCTTTTGCGCGGTGGCGGAGCGAGCCCACCGTCGTCCGACTCGCCGCTCGAGGCCAGGCTTATGATGCGCGTACCGCCCCGTGGTTTGGGTTTTTCACTCTACTTCTCGCTCTCGCTCTCGCTCACGCTCCTCCTTCCTTCTTCTTCTTCTTCGTTCTCTCTGCGCTCTCCCGCAGGCGCCCACACGCGCGCACGAACCAACGTTAGAGCGCAGCCCAAGCCAGAGCGACAGAGACGGAAAGATTAATATTATTTATCCACTACCTCCTCCACCTCCTCTCCTCTTCTTCGGCTCTCTTTCTTCCACTCTCCTTCGCTCGGCTGCTACTTTTAAGCTCGCGCAAGCTCCTCGTTGGCTGGCCGGATCTGCGCGCTAGTCGCTTGTCTGCAGCGCTGCTGCTGCTGCTTCCTGCGCGTCTTCTTTCTGCACTGCACACACGCGTGTATATGTTGAAGCTAGCTATGTCGTACACAGACAGAAGCAGAGAGAGAGCAAACGTCCAACCGAGCGAGCTCTCTCTCTCTCTCTCTCACCCTCCCCCCGCGTGCGTGTCTCTCTACGTACTGACGAAGGCCGTTCGTGGCGCGCGCGCACGCACACGCACAGAGGAGAGAAAAAAAAAGGGACACACGAGCGCAAGAGAGAGCACAGGATTACTAGAGACGTACGTGCCTGCAGGCTTGCCTAGAGACGAGCTATTACGACGAGAGCACGCTGCAACAATGACTGCTGCCTCTGCCCTGCGCTGCTGCTGCTGCTGCTGCCACACAGCTGATGCTTGTTTGGGTCGTCGTGTCGCGCTGCGCTCGCCCGTCCGCAGGCAGGAGGAAAGCCTTGCGTTATACGCCTGCTCCGCTATATGCGCGCTCGGTGGGGGCAGCTAGAGCAGCCTACACCAGCGCTCGAGCTCTAGCTATATGTATACTCTATACTCTCTCTCTCTCTCTCTCTCTCCAGGCAGCGCTGCAGTGTGTATATACGCGACGACTTCTAAGCCAAAGCCAGCTCTCTCCTTTGTGCCGTGTGGTAAACGAGCTCACGCGCGCGCGCGCTACACTCGTGCGTTTCGGAGCAGCAGAGAGTCAAGTTGCGCAGAGTTGCGACCAGGTGGCGTCAGCGGTTTGGGCGCTTGCGTGGGGTCAGAGATGGAATATTGTGGATTTAGCGCGCAGTTGGATGGGCTTTTTGAATGCTTGGATTGTTTATGCTTTGGATGCGCGCCGATAGCGCGCGGCTGTTGGACGATAAGGGAAGGTGGTTTGAGATTGTCACGGTGAGGTTTTGTTTGTCGAGCGGTTTTTGTTTTTGTGGGCTGTTTTTTTAGATTATTGCGATGGATTTCGGTTGATTTAGGCAGGTGACGACAATGGTTACAGTCAGATCCAATTGCGGAATTGCGTTTGATTTATTTTGTTTTATACGTTTTTGATTTAGGATTAGATTATACATTTTCGTACGTTACTAAATTTACGAATAGTTAGAAACGTTGTACTTACGACTTAATGATTTTCCTCAATATCGTGAATTCGTCACACCTCCTAGCATCAATCAAGCGCGTTATCTTGAAAAAAACTAAAAAAAAAAGTATCTACACCATCACTGGAGTCAACGTTGTCATTGTCTCACTGAACGTTGACAGACTCCAGACAATCGGCAACCCACCAAACAAAAACAGCCCACCAGCTCGGCAGGTACACCAACAATCAACCCTCGCTTACCCGTCAAATCCCTCACCTCACCTTCCTCCTCATCTCCCACAGATGCCGCTCTCTGTTCCCGCACTCCGCACTCACACTTAAAAACCCAACTCGCTCGCTTCACGCACACTCCCACACACACACACACGTCACTCTCCTCAACATGCAGCCAACTCGCGCTCTGTATATGACTATAGGCTTTCCCGCTTTCCCTCGCGCGAGTATACATAGGTATAGATACACAGCTACAGTCGAGGCCCGCTATCTGGCCGCGCTATACTCGTGCGGCCTCACGCGCCGAGCGCAGGAATGCAGATTAGGCTAGGTGGGAGAGGATCGCCGAGAGCCGAGCGCGCGCGAGTAGTGTATAGTGTATAGTATATAGTGCCGGAGTCAGTCAGTCGCCCGCCGCCGCCGCCGCCGCTGCTGCAGCCGGTATCTCGCGCGCACGCGGCACAGCGCGTCGCATTCCTATATACTGGAGCGACGGTCTATGCAGGCTGTATATCACAACTAGTGCTCTGGCTTAGGAGCACAGAGCGGGTAGAAAGCAGTGCGCGAGTGTGACCAGGATTTTCCTGCCCAGAGATAGATAGAGAGCGAGTAGATTTTGTGTGTGTGGCTTGAGTGAAGTGGTGCAGCTAAGATATAGCAGTGCGCGACTACTGCAGTGTCTCTCCCCTGTATACATATAGCCTAGAGGCGCGCAAAGGAGCAGAGAGCAGCCTGCACACGGCCACCTGTTGCTCGCTCGGCGCGAGGCGTCTGTGGGCTGCAGCAGCGGCCCTGTCTGTATATATAGCTATATACATGCAGCCGATGCGCCGCCACCGCTGCCGCCGCTGCTCCACGGAGATGCGACTCCGATCGACGGCCGAGCTCGGCTCCTAGTGTCTCCAGATCGCATGACAGTTCTCCGACGATCCTCTATACCTGTAGTAGCCAGCCCCGAGCCTCAACTGCAGCGGCGATCGGAAAAACGCGCGGCCGGGCACGCACTTCGGGTAAGCTATTTTTCGCACTCCGTAGCCGCGCGCATATACGTCCCGCAGAGCGAGCCGCTCGTATACCTGCATTAGAAAAAGAGAGAGCGCCGTGGCGCAGATATATACGCATACCTGCGTATACACTAGCTACTCGCGCTCCGCTTCATTTTTCTTCTCTCCCTCGCGCCAGCGCCCGCGTGCGCGCGTTCCTCTTTCTCTTTTTTATAATTCACAAAAGCCGAGAGAGAGAGAGAGAGCAGCGGGAGAGGGGCAGCTCAGGCTCTCCGGGAATTCGAGATAATCATATAATATACAGCGCGCCGAGAAAGAGAGGGAGAGGCAAAGGTCCCTTCCTGGCCTTCTCTCTTTCTCTCCCTCTCGCTCTGGAGCGTGTATACATACCAGCACAACACAGCAGGTATGCCGAGAAAGAGAGAAGGCGTGAGGCCGCGCGCGCAGGCAGGAGAGAGAGAGAGAGACGGTGAGGCCTCTCGGACGAATATATAGGAGGTGGGAGGAAACGCATTCCAGAGGGCCGGCGCATGCGCAGGCCTCCGGGCACCCGCGCCACCGCCGCAGCAAGGCGCGCTCTCCGACGTCTATACACGCGCGCGGGGGCTCGTTCCGGCTTTTCTTCTATTTTCCAAGATTTTTCGGGCTTGGCTCCGAGTTTGGAGCCCTTTTGCGCGATGCTGGCACTCTTGTGTTTTTTCTGCTTTTGGTAGGGCTGGTTGATGCTTTTTTAACGATCCGATCGCGTTCGCTAGGGATCGGAGTTGGGTTGGTTCTGGCTTTTTTAGAAACGTTCGTCTCGTAGCGCGATGGCTGCGTTTTGCTTTGGATTTTCTAGTTAGTTTCCGGAGTTAAAGTCGAGTTTGACGCGAGAACACTTTTCACACTCTTCAGTTATGTTTTGTCAATGAAAACAATCGATGCTGAATCAAATACCGTGTGTGTTAATAATTAGTAGGTCAGTTTAGTTAAGATCCAAACTCGTCAACTCCAATCTTCAAAAAAAAACACAACTCTAGTCATATAATTTGCGAAACAAAATGAATCATTTAGATCCGGTCGGTATACCTGAAAAAACGCGCACATTTGTATAAAAGCCAGTGAAAATGTCGAAACTCAGGCTAACGTAAACACTGGGAAACAGCACCTAAAACCGCATTAACATCTCGGTATCTTTCGAACGCTCTGAAAAAGAAGCGACAGGACAAAAAGCACGGGGCCGATTTCAGGTAGAAAAGTAGATAAACATTATCAGAAAAAGCAATAATTTTTCAGGCTCACAAGCCACTGCGAGTGCGTATATACATCAAGCTTGAAAAAGAAAGACGGCGACTTTGTAATGACTGAAAGCGCGCTCGCGCGCGCCGCTGGCAAAGGTATTTCTTAACAAGTCCGAGAGTTTCCATCCGCATTCCTATTGACAGCGATTAAAGCCTCGCCCACTTGAATCCCCCTCCGGAAAGCGCGTGGATTTTTCAGGGCCCCCGTAATGTAACAACAAAATCGCTCGCAAGCCGCGTGGGACGTTTATTTATACGCACGCGGCTCGCCGGAGAATGCATCGCGACTGTTTATCACGGGAGGCGGGTATTGCAAATGCAAGCCAGGCTGTATGAATAAATTGAAAATGGAGAGAGCCGGTATAGGTTTGAATCGGTCTTTCGAGTCTCGGGGGGGAAAAAGTTCGCTGCTCGTAAATTTGTAAAAAGCCTGGGGTTATTGTTCGCCACGACTGAATCGAGTTA